>MU614603.1:49772-63130 GCA_025201725.1 Chytriomyces sp. MP71
ACGACATCCACATCTACATCGACTTTAACAACCTCCACTGGAACAACTTCTACTTCGACAGACACTAAGACGACCACTACTCCAACGACAACAACGGCGTCAACGAGCACTTCGACTGCGACAACTACCGCCGGAACGACATCAACTTCAGCTGAAGCGACGTCCATAACGACGACAACTAGCACCTCCACTTCAACTGTAACCACATCTACCGCTACTACCTCCACCTCCACCTCCACTGAGACAACAACAACTGATGTTGATACAACAACAACAAAAACAGTGACCGCGACGATAGACTTTGCCGTAACCACCTCGACGAGCACAACTGGAGCAATCACCACAGCCACGACAAGCACGTCAACCGAGACAACCACAACACCCACCACCAGCACTTCTACGTCCACTGGCACTACTACGACTCCAACTACTTCCACAACCACTGAAACGACCACAACAGCTTCGACTTCAACAAGCACTTCGACTGAAACCGCAAGTTCTAGTAGTACTAGTACATCTTCAACCTCGACGGAGACAACAACAACAGAAACAACGTCAACAAGCACGTCGACGGGAACCACAACGACGCTCACCACCTCAACCTCCACAGAAACGACCACAACACAAACTATAACGACAACCACCACGGATACAACCACCACGGATACAACCACTACGTCAACGCAGACACCTACCACGGACACGACTCAAACTACTGGAAGGACTTCCACGTCATCATCAACAACCTCGGAGACCTCCACAACCTTGACCGCTTCCACGTCGACTTCCACAGTCACTACAACAACAGATACAACGACCACTTCAACTCGGACAACTACCACGAATACGACTCAAACTTCACAAACCACATCCACAACCACTTCAACAGGAACTACAACAACGGACACATCGTCGACCAGCACATCCTCTGGAACAACTACCACCGGCACAACTACAACTTCGACCGAAACAACCACAACTGATACAACTCTCACAGCTACCACAACTTCCACGTCTACTTCCACACAAACCACGGACACATCGTCGACCAGCACATCCTCTGGAACAACTACCACCGGCACAACTACAACTTCGACCGAAACAACCACAACTGATACAACTCTCACAGCTACCACAACTTCCACGTCTACTTCCACACAAACCACGGAAACATCTTCGACATCAACTTCATCAGAAACCACGTCAACAACAAGTGCGACCACCTCCACGTCTACCTCGACGGTCACAGCGTCTACAGATACAACCACTACAACGACGGCGACCGCTACAACTACAACATCCACGTCAACTACTTCAAGCGTCACCACAACCACGGACTCGACTCGCACTACTGAGACAACGTCAACGTCAACATCGAGCACAACGAGTCAAACTACCACCACGGATACCACGCGCACGACTGACACAACCACAACATCGAGCTCAACAACCACAAGGAAGACAACCACAACTTCAACTTCCACCTCCACAAGCACGACGATGACGACCAACACCACTCCTACAACTTCCACTTCTACCACAACGTCGACGCCGACCACCAACACCACTCCCACAACAATGACTACAGCAACTACGAGCACTTCCACTTCGAGCACCACTTCATCTAGCACGACCTCCTTTACCACAAGTACAACACCCACCACAATCACCACATCCACAACAACCACATCTATAACCACTTCGGTAACATTCTATTTCTCTTGATAAGCGTATTTTGCTAAGAACTTCCAACAGGGCGCGACCACAACAACTACCACGGATGATGTTTCTTACTGTCCGATTGGACCTTACAAAAACTTGCAACTTGATGGAAAGCCTTTCGTTGCAAACAATACGGCTACAGCCGCGGTTGGAGTCCATGTCACGCTGCAATCCTTCGACCCCTATTCATCCTCCAAGTACGCTTTTGACTGCCGCAATAGGCTTGTCAGTCAAGATGATCCGACGCTGTGCTTGTCTGCGCAGAAACCCTCCGCAGGCAATGCCATCATTCTTGAAAAGTGCACATCTGTTTTTGCCATTTTCTGGACGGTCGACGGTGACGGGCACTTCCACCCGAATGGAAACATGGGACTTTGCCTGGACGACTACAATTTGCTAACAAACAATGGCAACACGATCGGATTATGGAACTGCAACGGAGGTTTGTTGTTGAGTTTCAATCCCTTTTGAAGGAAATCTCACCTTTCAATCGCTTGAACAGGTTGGAATCAAATCTGGGAGCACCAACTTGCTATGACCACAACGACAAGCACAACGAGCTCGACATCCACTACTTCCTCAACAACGTCTACTTTCACCACAACAACTTCAACTTCGACAAGCTCGTCGAGTGTGAGTCATCTCAAAAATTTCACTTAAGCTTATATTTTGTCCTATATTTCCGATAGACATCAAGTACGACATCGACAACAACCACCATTAACGCGTGCCCAGTTGGCACATACTCTCCTCTCCAGCTCTATGGTTTGCCGTTTGGAGCCAGCGCTTCTGGAGCCATTAAGGCAGGAACCAGCGTCGCTCTGTACCCGTACAGCCTGGGTGCAAATTCAATGTTCGGATTCGATTGTCAGAATCGGCTCGCGATTTTATCGGACTCATCCCTTTGCATTGGTGCAAAGAGTGTTATTGCCGGCAACACCATTGTGTTGGTTAAATGCTCAGACCCGGCTGCAATTTCATGGACACTGGATGACACGGGTCACTTTCATCCGAACGGAAACTCGCAATTGTGCCTCGATGACTTTGGAAAGCTGACGAATACAGGAAACCGCATCGGCATTTGGGGCTGCAACGGTGGTTGGAACCAAATCTGGTCGCTCTCCTTGCCTACCTCGGCGGCAACCAGTACCAGTATTACTACTTCCACTAGAATTGCAACAGCATTAGCCACTTCGTCAACAACAACCACCACTACTAGATTCTCAAGTACGCCCACCAGCTGCCCTGTTGGAGATTACAAGCCCCTTCAAGTGGACAATCGCACTCTAATTGCCTCGACAAAGATGAATTCAACTGGCATTGGCGCAAAGATTGTGCTCTGGGAGTACAACCTCAACCCAACATCGCTGTTTGCCTTTGATTGTCTGAACCGCCTGCATCTGCAAGCCAACCCTGCGGCATGTATAGGTGCCCCTCAGTTTAAGATGGGTACTCCGTTGAGTCTTGTCAGCTGCAATTCTTCCACGGCCATCCAATGGGTTGTTACAGGCACCACTTTCCGGGTCTCCGGAATTCCAATGCTTGTTATGGATAACTACCAGCTTAAGACGTACAATGGTAATACCATTGGCCTCTGGGGATACAATGGTGGATGGAATCAAAGATGGGCGGAGGCTTTCTAAACAATGTACTTCTTGTAACTTAAACTATCCTAACCACCTTTTCAGATTTTTCAGATGTATCTGTTGTATCTCGTCCTTGTTCTTAATCCGCAAATCTCTTATCCTTTGTGGCGGGAGAAGGCTTGGAGTTCTTCGTACAATTCTTTCTTTCTTGCTGTTGTTTCTCCACAGGTCATTCATTTATGTGTCGGAATATAATTCATCGCTTTTTATTATGCGAGGTTAGCTGCGTCGAAGGGTATATGGAATTTCGTCCATATGGCTCGGCGCCACTATCCATTTTCAATCTCCGAAAGTTCAAAGCAAACAAACAAACCGCGACAGCCACCGTTAAAGTTGCAGTCTACGTTTAGACCTTTAACATTCATTGTACGCATTAAACACGCGCAAAGGTCTGTGTACTCGACTTGAAGTCGTCCACGTAACGTTGCGTTGTTGGAATCACAATTGCCAATCGCAACACTATTTTGAAAATAAGCGTCAATCCTATCAATGGTGAGTGTATTATCTTGTGATTTCATTGGTCGAATTTCTTGTCATTCAACCATTACGCAGCGCGGTGCCTTGTTGCTGAGTTTGACAGCTATAGTCGCGCTCCACGCGCTTCCTATTTCGCAACACAATCGCCGAGCCAACTCAGTTGAATCACATCAGTCTATTTCGACAACGACGTGCCCACCTGATGCGGCCACGATTGTGATTGACGTTGTGGGATCATCGACTAAGTACGTGTCGACCATCACGCATCCCCATCAGGCCAGCACCACCACCACAGTAGGCCTTTTTTGTAGCGCCCGAAATTCATCTGAAATCACTAATAAAACGATGATGGTTGGGGAAAACAGGCATGCTCGCCCACCCCATACACTGTGCTCATCATCGAGGAACCTGGCAGAACCATTGTCACCACCATTTATCCTAAGACAAGCGATGAAGGTGCATCAATGATGAAAAAGACTGTCACTACAACATCCGACCCATGGGCTAACGTTGTTTGATAACTGCGCTTGATGCCTCCACTCAGTGAATCCTAAAAATTTTCATCGTGCTATTTATTTACATGTTTTTTGTGCTGTGTACAGGTGCTGGGATTCATTCAGGCTGTTGTTATGTTTTCCTTAGTGTTTTACTTCCACAAGTCAGCATGACTTCTGAAAATAAACATCACAATTTAATTTTAAGTCATAGCGTGGAAGTCATCTTCAAAGGCAGAGCGTGGTGGGTGGGGTCGGGGCCATGTGTTTGTCAGTCCGATTCAAAACAAACTCAGAAAGTGGTATGGCTGCATGACACCAAGTCGCCAATGCTCATGACCTTTACATCCATGCAGTAATTGACATGCGGACGTTGATCGCTGTCATTATCTCGCTTTGCATCACATCAATCAACGCAGCCCCAGTACCTTCAAATGCCATTGCAACCACATGGATTCCATCTACAAGCACCTCAACCTGCACCGAGTCTCCTTCCCTTGTCATAATATACGAACCGCCTTCTGTGAGTTATTCAATGATCGACTACATGCACTGAAGTGCCAATTTGCAGACCTCCACAACCTTGACGACGTCAACGTGTAGTATTTTGACGGTTATCGTAGAAGAGCCTGCAACTTCCATAGCGACGTCAACAACATGCTCGTCAACAACGGTAAGCAGATCTAATGGCTGTTAACTTGCTCACACAAATGATGAATCCGCAGTCAACCTCAAGTTGCTCAGTCAGTCAAAAAACTGTTTTCATCTTCGATTCTTAACATTCAAAGAAACGTTATGGACTTTTAATATTTTTTTCTTTCATCCCAACAAGCTTGTTTCACTCGTTTCAGCTGAGAAGCGATGGGCATCCGAAAGATGGCCCGAGACGCATTGGGCGTCAGTAAAGTCCCAACACTGCGCAACGAATTGCAGCGGTACGGTCGAGTCACCTCGATCCGCGGCGGAGGCCTGTTTGACTGCCTCGTGGCTCCGTCCACGCACGTAACCAACGATCAGCTACAGCAAGTACTGCTTCAGCTGCCAGCAAAGTTTAAAAAGGTCGTCTTTGTCAAGCTCGGATCGTTTGTTCTCGTGGAACTTTACCACGATTCTGCAACGAAGGTACACGGCGACATCCTCGGAGCGGTCAGTGCGGAGAATGTGAAGGAACTAAAGGCGATGGGCGAATGGCCAGCCGCGCTGGATGCCCCCTTATCAAGGTCGCCCACGGAGCCTTCAGGAGACGACGCGAAGCAAGAATCACGACGGAACATGTTCCCTCCTTCAGACTCTGAAGACAGCGACGGAGACCTTTTCGTGAATCGGAATAGAATGCATGTGGAGGAAGAAAGCGATAGTGAGGAGGACGAAGGCGAGAACAACGAATGAAGCATACAATCCACATCAGCTGAATCTGCATTCTTTACTTTTTGTTTTTGAATACGAATCAAGGACTTGGCACAACCATGGTACCATCTACCCCATTGGGAACAACACCGTTTGCTGTAGCTTTCACGACTGGATCCCGAATGGCACCACACGCAAAACCGACTCGAATCGCAAAAGCGTGCAACGCCACGCGCACATCAAGATCCAATGTGGGTTGAAGTAGGATGCTCATGGCTTCCTCATACAATTCGGGCAAGTTGTGCTGAAAAAGAGCATCGTCCATTTCTGCGAGCGCACTCAGGATGAGAATTATGACAGGTTTCCATGCAACGACGTTTCTGTTCTTGATTCCAGGCTCCATTGTGTTGAAATTGTAGAGAACTTGATGGCAGAGGCTGAAAACAACAAGATGAGATAAGTACAGACTGTGATGCAACCAACACTCACGGAATGAGCTTTCCGGCGATCTCGGTTCGACTCTCCAATCTGTCGCCTTGGTCATCGACAATCATCTTGAACAAGATGGAAATATACGCGCTAATGCTCGCCACCTCTTGCTTCAAAAGGTTTGGCAGCTGCTTCATGAACCCCATTTTAAACAAAGCCAAGCGTAGTTCCGTGTCCTTGTTAAAGGCTTCAGCAAACCGATAACTACGTTCAAAGCATCCGGCGAGCACCAGCAAGTGCTTCACAGACATCGCGCGGTAAATCCGTTCGTCATCCCCCGAAGTTGCCATGCTTGCGGCGGACTTACTAACAGAGGTTGTCAGAATCTCATGCAAAGTTTGCACTACAAGCAAGTGCAAAACGCATTTCAGAATGATTCCCTGAAACTCGCTCTTGTCCGGCTTTGTCCGCCCGGCCAGCAGCGGGACTCCATCCAAAAACAATAATTCATCTGAAAATTGAATGATCGAGCTGGTCGAAGCGCCTAGAGGTATATGCCGCGCCATCGGTTCAGAGCCCACATCTTGATTTGTGTCCGTGGCCGTCGCTTCCTGAGAATCTTCGGCTTCTTCTTCCTCTGGAGGGGCGATTACACCCAAGGGTGCGTCGGGTATTTGGGCAGAATAGTCAAAGAAGAGCTGGTTGGGCGAGGTGTTGGCAAAAAGTTTGACAAACGACTTGCAGATACGATCCCACAATAGCTCATCAAACTTGTCCAGATTGTTTTCTATAAACTGATGTAGACATGTTGATCCGATTCGCGCGAGTGTCTCATTTTCTGAAAGTACGCGTTCATGTCACCTGTCAAATCAGAAACCGCAGTCTCACCTTGACTCATACACGCCATCAAAATCTCCAACATGCCTTCCACACCAAATGAAAGCAACTCAAATTGCACAGTAAACAGCTCGACAAGAAGCCGAAGTGCCTGTACAAGCGTGGTGCTCAACCACACTGTTACATCCTCTCGTTCGTCAATCTGCCGGTGGTCTTGCCGCGAGAGCTTCAAATCGTCAAATATGGGGAACAGAACCCCTTTGGCGATAACTTCCCACGAGTCTCGAGAGAATTCGGTGCCATGCATTTTGAGGTAGTCAAACAGGTATCCCAGTCCGCGCGCACGGACTTCCAAGTCACACGTCATGGTTACTTCATAGAATCCAAAAAGAATGGGGAAGAGGAAGCGGAAGTTGGGGTCATCCGCGCTGGCGGCCATTTTCGTTGGGGAATCTTCAGGCAACTGAGCTGACGACGTGCTCGCGTTCATTCCTCGCGTTTCCGGTCTCAGAAAGGCCTCCTGTTTGCCGACGGCCATTGCGGCCTTCGAAGCCGTGATTGTGGGTACGGATTGCTTTAAAAGCTCTACGGCTTGGAGACTCGTTTTTGTGAAGTTTCGGTTTTGACTGAAGCTCACAAGACAGCTGATAAAGTCAGGAAAAGCGCCGTTCAACACGAGGCTGTCAAAGTGGCTCTTGTTGACCATTTTGCAAACGTCAAAAGCCAGCACGACCACTTGTTCTGAGTATTAAGAGTGTGAGAAACAACACAATGCAACGCAACTTCGGTACAGAGCAGTTACCATTCTCATCCTTAGATGCCTTCATGAGAGCCCCAAACAAACTTTTCCATCCAGACTTGATTGCCTTGCTCTTTCCTTGAATTAACTGCTGCATACACATCAATGCCATCTCCTTCATCTTTGGATCTTTGCTGTTTCCCATAACATATTCAAACGGCCGCAAAAACTCGCGTTGAAACTTAAAATTTGGCAATTCTTCTAACTCCAAGAACTTCATGGCCAACTGCCGTAGTTTATCCAATGCGAAAAATGACACTTGACTATTCTTGTGTGTGGCGACTTGGTTAAAATGCGGTCCGAGAAGAGCCCAAAGCTGAGACCATTCCACACGAATTCGGGACATATTGTAGTAACTGATTTCAACGAGACGCTGGAGACAATACATGCGTGGATGTTCTGCAGATTCGGACGATGTGATTTCATCCCAAGAAACGGAGCAGAGGGCGCGGACGAAGCCCACGATGGCGGGACCTGAGAGACGAACACTGCTGGTGAAGATTTTGTCGACGAGCAGTGCCATTGATTGCGAGGTAGCAAGAGCGACGGCTTCTTCTGTGTACTTTTTGTTGCCCGCGACAGATTCGCGGCGTTTCTCCAAGGAAGATCTATTTTCAGAAACAACATTCAATATTGACGTAACAACTATACCACACTCACCTCTCGCTTCCGTCTGGACTCTGCAACTTCTCAAGATTTGATATCACCAAAACAACATCCATCCATCCATCTCCCAGTCGCGCCCCAAGAGCCTTTGTGACCTCCAACAAGACTTTGACGCTTTCCAAATTCTTCGGCTTCACCTCCCCGACTCGACCTCCAATCTGCGCAAACTTGCACAAGGTGCTCATAAAAGCTTTTCTCTCCAGCTCCATGTCAAACATACATGCAAGTGTGATACTGTGGCGGAAGCCCTCGAGTACCAACGCGATGCTATCGGTGTCCTCTGCTTCCTGCAAGTACGCACTAAGCGCTGTGAAAATTCCCATCCAGACCACCTCAAACATACTTTTGAGGTGTTCATAATGTGAGGCGGTATAAAAGACGCCTGAGTTGCCAGGGTGATTAAAGAAAATTTCGTCTTCTTGAGACGAGCCACTAGAAGAAGGGTTCGTCGAGTTGGCGCGACGTTGATTGCTGGCTTTGAGGCGCTCTTCTGTCTTGAGCGCTCTGTTTTCGCTTGCTTTGGCGAAACGGACATTGGCGGGAAGGTCGTCGGCGCCCTTTGTGACGGGCTGCTCATCTTTGAGTACAATTTCATTGCTCTTGATTTCGTCATAGATGGCTTCCATAAAGTCTACGGGCAGATCTTGGTCGCCATCGATACCTCTGTTCAAGATTTCAGTTCACAGGCCTAGGAAATGGGGTACGAAAGGGATTAACCTGTTGTTTTTCAAGAAGTCAGCCGTGGTCATTCTTTTTTTGACCTGCGCACTGTGTTGGTCTGTGTTTAGCATGATGACGGAATAAGCAAGGACATAGGCCGTGTCAGCTGATGAGAAACGGCCCGGATTCTGCATCACATAACGTTCTGCAAACTTAAGCATGTATCTGTCAATTTTTTGTGCCTCTCCTGGCAGGCGAAAAGCTTGCAAAAAGTTGCGTAGGGCAGTGACGAAGGGAACATTCGTAAAATGGTGTTGGTCCACAAAAGCATGCATGATGGCCACATTTTCTTCGGCGCTGAAGTTTACATATTAGTCATAGAATTCGTTTCATGAAACTCACTTTTCCCCTAGAAAATCACCAATCATCGATTTGTCAAGTCCTTCCGTATTCAACAAGAAGACTGCAATATCCACAGGGGTGCGAGAAGCGATGGACTTGTTTTCCAGCAGAACTTGAATTCCCTGCTCAAACGCATTTGAGAAAATGAAAAAGTATTCGCTAGTGCCTACCTTCTTGGGTTTCACGTTGAAGGCCTTGATACCCTCCAACAAATTCTGCTTTCTCACCCTCAACGCTTCAAATTGCTGTGGGTCATCTGAATTCAGGACAGGGACTGAACCTGAAGTCGACACCATGACACTTGCGGTATCTGCCAAAATACCCAACGACATAACGCTCCCATCCACACTAGCCCCTACTTCCTCTGAGAGCCCATCCGCACTCCCTTGGATCCCAGCTCCAGCTCCAGCAACTCCCTCCCCACTCCCAACAACCCACCGCTCCCAACCCCACGCCACCAGCGGCGCCAACACCCCGCGCACAATCGCCTCAACACCACGCCGTTTTTGTTCTCCGTAATCTCCACTCGTACTGTACAGCTCGCGCAGCTGGTCCTTCGTGAACGCACCGAGCGCCTGCGTCGTCATGGGTCGCAGCGGACTGCCCTTGTTCGCCTGGATGCTCGCGCGGTCCATGGCAGCGTTGAGGCCCGTGCCGCCTGGTGAGGGCGACGGAGACGAGGAGCCGGCACTGGTGGGGTGTTGGGTGACGACGCGGGAGAGGAGGGTGAGGAGGCGCTCCCAGAGGTTTCCTTGCGTTGTGGTAGCTTCGGGGTCGCAGTCCTAATTTTTTTTGTAAGCGGTCAATGTGCTTGGCGATTCGGGTGGGGCCGGGACGTACGTAATTTAGGTAAATTTCGACGAGAAGGCGTCCACCGCGATGTATTGGCGGTGAGGAGAGAAGAGTCGTTAGGATCTTGAGAAGGGTGGTCCGTTGGTGAAAAGTGACGAGGGTGGATTTAGATTCAAGGATGGGCAACACAATCTCGGTGAATATCACAGAGATTTCGCGCTGTTCGTAATAGACAGAATGAATACGGGTCGAAGATAGGGGCAACAGTGCAATTACCTTCAGAAAGATACGCAAGTCGACAAGCATCTTTCCAAAGATTTCCATCGACACGTCAAAGACTTGTGGGACCACGCTGACCGCATTTCGCGTCACACAGAGGCACAGATAGGGTTTAATCGCGTGAACAAATAGGGTCGGGGTGTAAATGTCCACATGTCCAGTCGAATTTGAGCCTGCCGGGGGCGGATCTGGCATTAAAGATGACGGATGCGGCGATCCAGGTGTCGCCGGTTCATTTGAATCATTGTTCAACATCTCTGTAGACTCTGAAGTTCCAACTTCACCATTGTTGGAGCGAACGAAGAGGCCCGGGGTGTTAATGAAGAAAATGTGATTGTGCGAGCACATGATGGTATGAATCAAATGCAAAGATAGTAATTTAGATCGCATTGCATGAGATTTCAGGTCCGTGGATCTGTCAAATCACAGGTTAGATTTTTCCTAATCTCGTTCGTTGACTGGCGGAAGCAATTTACCCTTCTGTTGATGGAATTGGCTTCATCCCCAGTTTGCAAAGCGCCCGCATAACTAAATAAACGTCTTTGATGTTCATATCGAATGTGGCAACATACTCGGGATCCACTGCATGCTCAGTGGGGCCTTCATTCTCTGGCGACAGTTCACCACATACGGCTGGAATAGCATCTACTGCTTGTAAGCCTGAGCCTTCGACATCATGACTACCATTAACTCCATCATCGTGCAGATCAGTTGCCGTGCAAGCAATGTCTGGTTCATCGGAGTTGTTTGGAGACAACGTGGAAGGGGCATCCACATCAGCCCTCCCATTGGGAGCGAATCCATCAGGAACCCGGCCGCAAACAGCCTGAATCATCTGCGTCAAAGAAGCTTGTGCCACGATTTGCGTTGCAGGGCTCTTTGCCAGCAGAAAGATGTTGAATGTAGTGCGAATGGAGCGGAGCAACAGGGCATCGCGGATGAAGGGCCTATGCAGGACCTTGACCTCCTTGGTTCTATTCTGATAATCTGAGATGGATGAAGCGAGGACAGCGGAGGAGAGAGCCTTGACAATTTGAAGGTGCAACTTGTCGTCCGAAGCCACATCCGAGGCTGGAGCCAGGGCCGCTTCGCAGATGACGTCCACGCATAGACTAACAAGATCTAAGTTTTATGATAATAAGCTGTGCGTTGACTCTGTTCTGGTTGTCCCCAATGGGGAACAGTAACCAACCTTTGTCTGTGACGAGTCCGTGACCGAATAGCTTCGCAATCGCGTCCATTCCGACGACAACGAGCGATCCAACGCGACTCGCCACGGCGATGCGCAGCGGTTCGACAACGTTGAGTTCCACGGACGTCAGGGCTGTGTTCGCATCTACCGCTTTCCTTGCCGCAGCGACGGCGTCCAACAATCCAGTCACTTTCTTGGCCTCCACAGCCTTGGAAAGCGAGTCCAGCGCAAGTCGCAGAAAAACCCCCGAAGAAGGTGTCGACGGGGTTGAGCTCATCTTCCTTTCCTCGTGGAACAGCGCCAAAATTTCGGGGCAGGAAAACTCTGTCAGGCCGAATCTCCCCAAAAAGAAAACGAAAGGGACGAAAGTCAGAGGTGAAGGGACAGCTTGTCAGCTTGTCAGCTTGATAAGCGGAAAGGCGCCGAGCTCCTCTTTTTTTTTGTTATGATGCATGCTTGTTTTGGGCTCCGACGGGATTCAGACTCCGACCTTTTCCCGCCCTGCCAAACAAACCGAAGCTGTCACAGCTCCAAACAAAAAAAAAAGAGTTCTCAAACATCGTGTGTCTGCAGTCCCCATACAAAGCAGGTTAGCGAAACTCCGTGCCATTGGCAGTATAGTCGCGTTACTCACTATACGCGTGTCCCAACCAACATGTCAAACAGAAATATAGTCTCCATCACAACCGGACGCATAGATTAGATAGACTCTCGACAAACATCGCATCCAAACAATGGTACGCGCGTGAATGCACCCGTGAATGGCCTACTCAATCGAATACGTTTATACACAGAAGCATAACACGATGCTCACATGCATGGGCTTGATCATAATGTGTCTGGCTCAACTCTCAATGGCATTCCCGGTCGCAGAGCACTTCAAAGTGGCTCGCAGGCAAATGCTCGGGCGCGATGCGCTCTCCCCTCCTGTAAACTCGACGACTTCCCACCAACCCTATGTGGTGACCATAATTGTGCACGAGCCACAGGGTTCTTCCACATCGGTCTGTTCCCTTGTATTCATGATTCGAAGCGTCGGGCGCCTGACAGCTCCTGCGATTTCTTCCGAATAGACGACCGTTACAACCAGCAGCCCACAGCCAGCGACCACCTCTACATTGATCGCGACTAACACCACGAGTACTACGACGGCGACGACTGACACAACCTCAACCTCTAAGGGAACCACCACAACTGGAACCACGAGCACGAGCACGTCCACAGCTACGACAAGCACAAGCACAAGCACGAAGACAACAACGACGGATACCACTTCAACGTCGACTGGCACGACCACAACTATGACCACATCAACGAGCACGTCCACTGACACCACTACCACAGACACAACTACCACATCTACTGGAACCACCACCACGGCTACTACAACCACCTCGACTGGAACAACGACGACGGGTACAAGCACAACGTCGAGTACAACCACCTCTGAGTACGCAACCGACACGGAAACGGAAGTGAGTCATGCACCCTTGTGCTCCACATTTCATTTTGAGTGACACCGTGTTCTGATAGCCTGTTGGTCCTCCCCTTTCCACATCGGGCGGTTTGCAGCCTCCAAGCAAATGGACAACTTCCACGCGAACCACCGGCACCAC
>MU614604.1:0-63076 GCA_025201725.1 Chytriomyces sp. MP71
ATGCCGAGCCCCAATAGCGTTGCGTTAAACGAAAAAAGTGCGGTTTTGAGAGAGAATGGGATGCCTTGCACTTTCAGATGGGCGTGAATAACGTAAACAAGTGCCCAAAATGTCAAAACGGCGACGACGGATATGAGAGCAGCGTAATATGAGAGCACGAGCTCTTGGATATCAACAGTCATATCGCCACCAGGTGACGCCTTTGACAGCAATGAGTGAAAATCAGTTTTGCGCAATTTGCGGGCCGATGGTAAATGCTGGGAAAGCAAATGCCATTGTCCGCCACTACTGTAGCAACTTTCATGTATGAATCTCTATAGTTGAAGTTTCTTGGGTGCAGTGCACCAGTGAAGGGTGCACACCCGCCCATTCCGAATAAGCGCTGCAGAACGCGATAAAATTCACCAAATGTGCGCGACGCTTTTCTTGCTGAGGAAACTACACATTAGATGTCAGAGCCATCGATTGCGCATTCCATATTGAATGTCAGAACTGAGTCTAGCAACGTTCAATAATTTCACCTGCTCGTGAATGCACGGGTGTTTATTCAATGGGAGACATTATTTAGGTCACCGTTTCCGCTTCTTGACGCTGGCGCCTCTGACTCCACTACCCGTTCCGCTGCCTCGTTTTATTCCCTTCGTAGGCATTGCTTGCATTGTACTTTCCATATTTCCGGGCAGAATACCTCGCTCCAAAGACGCAGCCTGAACTACCTCCAACACTTCTCCAAACTCCTTCACGCAACATCGCTCCAACGCCCCATGCAGTTCATGGTTCTTGAGACGTGCTTTTGAGATGATAGGTGAGGCCATACCAAACAAGAAGCGGACTCCACAGCGGTATTCGTCGTTGGAAAAGGTATGCCCCAAGATTGGATCAAACATGAGCTGTATGCAACGTTTCAGCAACGCATCCGCGCCTTCTCCAGTTGACAAGAGAGCCGAGGACTGCGGCGGAATTGGTACGCCCGCTCCGAATACACACACTTGGCAATTGCCGCACTTCCACTCGCTTTCTGGCTTTTCCCCGAAGTACACGCGCAATTGCTTCGAATAGCACTCCCCCCGAGCAAACAAATCAATCCCATCCTTCAAACGCCGCAACTCATCCCTCTCTCGCTTTCCTTGCCTCTCAAACACCTCCCCACACAGCTCCTCCCAATCGCGAGGAACCTTCAAGATTCGATACTGATGATGAATGCGCTCTCCACCCCCTTGAAAGCTCTTCCGCACTTGCCCAATCTGCTTCACGTAGCCACCAAATACCTGTAAATGACAAAAGACGAGGTTCATGGTGCCTGGGCGCATGTCACATCGTTGTCCGACGTCAGTGTGGTTCAGCTCCACAACGGTTCCGGGAGCATTGAATCCACCAATGTGAGGGTTGATGAACATGGGCGTAAGGAAGCTGCGTACATTGGATAGACTTGGTGTATCCCCTGTTGCGAATGTTTTGAGGAGGGGAAGGTCGTCGCCGCTTAGAAAAGTTCGGCAGATGGAAGGTTCTCCGTCACGTCCTGCGCGGCCGATTTCCTGTGCGAATCCTTCGATGGATTTGGCAAGAGTTGCGTGGTAGACGAACCGGATGTCGGGTTTGTCCACGCCCATGCCGAAGGCGATAGTGGCGCAAACGATTTTGATGATGGAATCCTTAGTCATAAACCAATTTTGAACGGTGAGACGATCTTCGGCGCGCATCCCGGCGTGATATGTTTTTGCTGTGAAGCCCTTTCGGGAGAGACGTTCGGCCATTTGCGTGGCTTCTATTTGAAGAGTGCAGTAAACTGTTTCAAGCAGTAGAGTGTGAAGTCAGCAACTGGTTTATCATAAAGAAAAGAAAAATTTACCTATCCCAGATCCACGATGAACGGAACTAGGTGCCAAGTCTTCTTCTAGACACTGCAAGATTTTCTCAAATTTTTCGGAAGCAGTGCAGACAGGTATGCAATGCAAATGCAAATTGGGACGATAGAAGTCTGTCTTGACAAAGTTGGTGCTTGGAATATGAAAGGTATCCATAATATCTTGTGCGCAGCGAGGGGTTGCAGTGGCGGTAGCACAAAGGACGCGCCCTACTTGAAGAGTCTTCGAGATGGGCGCGAGAAGCAAATAGTCGGGACGAAACGCGTGGCCCCTGTTAGATTCGTCGAGTTTGTTAATACCGGTACTGTTGGAAGGCCTATGCATACCATTCCGACACACAATGTGCCTCATCAATGACAAGCATATCAATCTTGGTGGCGGAAATGCGATTCACGAAAGATTCTTTTTGAAGCCGTTCCGGGGCGATATACAAAATCTGAATGTCACCGTTCGCAATGCCACGAAATGTTTCTTGCTCCTCGTCTACAAGATAACCGTCAGAATGATTACACAGGCACATCATAATAACTCACCGTAAGACAGAGTCGAGTTAAAAAAAGCCGCACGAACGCCCTTCGACTTCAAAAACTTGACCTGATCCTCCATGAGAGCAATCAAAGGGCAAATTATAACCGTCTGGATCTCGTCATGAGTTTACAAAGCATGAAATGTGAGTAGGGTGCCAACAAATCTCACTCACAAAGGACAGAAGGAGGGCAGGCAGTTGATAACATAAACTTTTCCCAGCTCCAGTGGGAAACACTGCTAATGCAGATTCACCGCGAAGCAAAGCGCGCATTATGGGGAGCTGACCGTTTCTCAACTCTGAGAATCCGAATGTTCCCTTGAGCTTCTGACGAATCATGACATCCATTTCCGCGTCATCCGTTGAAATATGGAGCCCAGAAGTTTGATTAAGAGGTGAAGAGGATGGCCCTTTTCCAGCAGAAGGAGCCACGCCTTCGTCGAAGTCACCGGTACCAAACTCAAAGTCCTCGCTCGCAATGGCCGCCATTGCGTCGATGGAGGCCTGCGCAGCCTTTGCGCGCTCGTGGAGTTTATGTGACGAGTCTACGTGCGACCGAGGTTAGCGCGGGGGACCAGCAACGAGCTCGAGAACCGTGGACAATGGCCGAGAACAGGGACAGAAGCCCCTCTCCGTCCGTCGCATTCTCGAGAACTTTCCACTCGCTAAGATCTTTCGCGGCCTGCGTCCACGCTTCCTCACCCACGGGAAGCTGACGCTCAACGTGGACGATGAGGGCCGTCGATTCCAAGGCTGACAACATTCTTGTTCTCGGACATGGCTCATGACAAACAGAATACGCGTTCCATTCCGATCAGTAGCTCAAAGACCGCGCATCCATTCAGTTTACGCTATTAGTGTCGCATACAGCCCACATCCTTCACAATCAACACATGTCGTCATAGAGCAACGATGTCTTCCAACCATAGCCCACGATCGGGATTCTATAAGACTTTTCTATAAGACTCTTAGATCGAAAGACGGCAGTCCAAGGACAGTGATAGGGCTGATTAATCGCTTTCAACTTGGCCAAGAAGCATGCACATGCGGATAAGAGGGCATCTCATCATCATAATATGTAACAGAGTCTGTGCGCATCGACTGTGACGCCAGTGGGTTATACAATTTCTTCGTTTTCCGTCGTTCTGCTCAACCACCTTCGACCAGCCAAAATGGACCAAGACGAGCAGAACATGCAGATGTGGTGAGTAGCTGACATGCTGCGGGGGTCCCGGCGGCGTTGGGGGGCACCCTGTTGTTTCCACCGTACTCACAGCCGTTGCTAACTTGACAGGAAGATGAAGCGGCTGAGTGCGTTCCCATCCAATGCATTCGCAGCGATAGAAGAGATGAATGCCCGCTAATCGATGCGACATTACCCATCCAGTCCAAGGTCTGAGCGAGGCTCGGGGAAACGGAACATCCATGATTTCGCTGGTCCTGCCGGTACAAACTCCACCATTTCTTTATGGGGCGCAGTCTAAGCAATCCCGCATCGAATAGCCCGGATCACAAATATCGCAGGCAGCTGGAATGCTTGCCACCGAATACGGAACCGCCTCCAACATCAAGTCCCGTGTCAACCGTCTCTCCGTGCTCTCCGCCATCACTTCCACGCAACAGCGCCTTAAATTATACACTCGGTGCCCACCCAACGGTCTCGTCATTTACTGGTGCGTCGATCCCGGCCGTGCCTAATCGAAGAGGCTCACCTCGCCAGCACAGCGGAACCATCCTCACTGCCGACGGAAAGGAAAAGCAAGTCACCATCGACTTGGAGCCCTTCAAGCCCATCAACACTTCCCTGTACATGTGCGACAACAAATTCCACGTCGAATGCCTCAGCGAACTCCTCGAAAGCGATTCCCGATTCGGATTCATCGTCATGGACGGAAACGGGACGCTTTTTGGATATCTCACGGGAAACACGCGCGAAATTATCCACAAATTCACGGTCGATCTGCCAAAAAAGCACGGACGAGGTGGTCAATCCGCGCTGCGTTTCGCGCGTCTGCGCACGGAAAAACGCCACAACTATGTCAGAAAAGTTGCGGAACATGCGGTGCAGTTTTTCATCACAGATGACAAAGTGAACTGCACGGGATTGGTGTTGGCGGGAAGCGCTGACTTCAAAACGGAACTATCGCAATCTGATCTGTTTGACCAACGACTTGTCGCCAAGATTATAAAAGTTGTGGATGTTGCCTACGGTGGAGAGAACGGATTCAATCAGGCTATCGAGCTTTCTCAGGAGGTTCTGTCCAACGTCAAATTTATTCAGGAAAAGAAACTCATTGGAAAGTACTTTGACGAGATTTCCCAGGACACAGGTACCTCTCGTCGCTATTTCCATCAATATGTTCCCCTCATTGCGACTACTTAGGAAAATACTGCTTCGGTATCGATGACACCTTGAAAGCCCTTGATTTGGGCGCCGTGGAGACTCTGATTGTGTTCGAAGGTCTGGACGTTCAGCGCTACGTCCTCAAGAACCCAACAACGGGTGAAGAGGTGGTCAAACATTTGAACAAGGAGCAGGAAAGCAAACCCGAGAGCTTTAGTGATGAGGCCAGTGGAACTCAATTGGAAACTGTTGACAAAATGCCCCTTCTCGAATGGGTGCGTGACGCGCGAGAATTCTTGTCCCCGATTTTTAATTCCAAAAATGCAGTTTGCCGAGAAGTACAAGGACTTTGGTGCCACTCTCGAATTCATTACCAACAAGTCTCAGGAGGGGTCACAATTTGTCAAGGGTTTCGGTGGTATTGGAGGACTGCTGCGTTACAAGGTCGACTTTGCAGGGATGTCTGTGGATTCTGATGAGGAATACTATTCCGATTAAGGAATCGGACTGACAGCGCATTTTTCATTTCTACGTTTTCACACTTTTGAGTTGGTTTCACAAAGAAACGCGTTTAGGCGTCAACCCCCCTTTCTCAATGATGCCACAATCTCGCCATCCCTCATCTCTGAGAGGGATAGAGTCGGGTGGATAAAGGCAGGTGTGACGCACCTACTCTTTCAACGCCCATGCGGTCCAAAAAATCATGCCGTTTCCCGCCTGAGGCAACCCGAATATGAAGCACTATTAGGTGATCACAGCTTCGGAGACTTGACGTTTGACTTGCCGCCGGGTTGATGTTTAGAAAGTAGTAATGGCCAATGCGCTGGAATAATCAATTCCACGATTCCAACAACTGCGCAGGAGATGAACTTGGCAATATCAGCGACGGAAGGTGTGGACGGTATGAGGGCGGCGCTGTGGCAATCCCACAAGCTGGACTTCTCGGACATTCCCGCAACTCCACATCAGATTCTCACCAGGTTTCGCAATAGAAACGGAATAAATCAGGATGAACTGCATCAGCACCTGTTACGAGGAGCACTCAATCTCATCCTGGTCAAATCACTCTGTACCGCAATCGTCGTCCCAATATCTGCCTCGTGCGTCAATTGACGTGCGGCGAGGAAGGATGGGCGTCTTAGTACACTACCATGGTGCGGCAGATGTTTTAAAGGGGTCGCCTGAACACTTTCTCGCCGCAGTAGGCAACGAGAATCTTGTGGAACAGCGTCGCGGACACCATTATGAGCTCTTCGTGGGGTGGTGATATTCTTACACGCTTAGGGACCTCATGTCCAGAACAGAGAAGAATAATGCGAAAGTGCGTTAACCAGTTCCTCGCCATCGTGTGGCGTTTCTGTAAATGAAACAGTCCTTCCATCCTTTTCAGATGATTGGTTGGTAGTCTTTTAGCAATTTGACGAAGCATGGCGTCTTCTGCGAACGTTTCACAACGCGCCTTTGTCGCAACAAATCTTCACATTTCCCTTCCAAAGCATCGTACTGAAATTCAATATTTAGATAAGGAAAACAGGGAGAAAAATACGTACTTACATCCAGTAGCAAATCAGAGAGTCCTGTCAAGTGCATCATGTCCAAGTTTTCAAGCCACGCAGCGTATGCATCCAAACCTTCAATGTGTTTGTATCCACAATGTTACTTCGTTTCAAGAAGAGTAGTGTGGGCGCGTGAATGCGCGCCCGATTCGCCTTGGCAATGTGACTGCGTGGGTGATGCGGTGGTTCAGCGGCCAGACTGGTGTTTGACCGAATGCTGAGAGCCTCCATTTGTAGCGCTGGCGTTGTGACTGTATCCAAGAGAACAGGAATGTAATCTTCAGCAATCTAAATGGTTGCGAGAAACAAGGGGTTAAAGATTGATATGGCGTACCAACCCCAATAAAATGAGACTCACCCATGCCAAGAACTCAGCGGCAGCCCAAGCATTGTCCAGATGCACACAGTTTTGGGTCTCCATCCTGCGAAAAAGGACCTCAAACATCATCGTCAGGGCGTGTGATGCGAACGCGAGCGCGTTTCCGCCGGAGTCAGCATTGTAAGAAGCCGCGATTAGCGATCCAATGCGTAACGGATGCGAGGAAGCGTTCGCACAGCTTGGTTCAACGAGGGCGGCGATGCATTCGGCAGGAGTAAGGCGGTGCGACGGCAGATCGACGCGGATTGGTGGGGAAACTGCCGCGCAGCTTCCTCGGCTCTCGAGTGGATCAAGGTGAACGGATAGCTGTGGCTCGTGACCGAAAAGAGTCTCTGGCGTGGCGGTCATACTCGGCGCGCGTGGCGGCGTAGCTCCAGAGACGGACGAGGCCCATGGGCTTGTGCATAGCATGCTTCGTTCAAGACTGGTCGCACGTGCAAAATCCCCTCCCTCTGAAGACAATGGTACAGCTAAGCTACTCGGAACTCAAGCGATTTCTTCTGTTTAATGATAACGCGTTGAATAATTGTCATTTTGTTTCATCCATGTCACGATGTTCCGATAGCACACCCTAGTATCTAGCAACGAGGAACCTGTCATGCGAGCGCTCCAATCATCATGAGCGGAGTATAAACAAAACTGACTCACTTGACTTGAGTCAAAAACTCCTGGATTCCCTTCTAGCTTGGTGACCATGTCATTAGAAAGCAGAGTGGATTTCAAAATTCAGCTTTTTCAGCTTGCTTCTTTATGATCACGACATTAAGAAAAATGGATCGTATTCAACCACTTCCAAAAATAGCGGCAGTGCAAGGAAGACTGTTTTTAGGGTCCAAAAACCAATGGAACCTGCTTGCCGTCAGCACCCAAGGCAGGCTCAGTGAAGAAGACATTGGTGCATTTTCCAACAAACTTGACATCATTGTGATAGGAAAATATTATACTTTTGCAAAATGGAGCAAATGACAGACTTGATTTCTAACACCGCAAAGAAGCGGCCCGGGCACTTGTATGGGCCACCTCCAAAGACAATAAAATCAGGTCCGGTGGTGGTGGAATATTTTTGCTGCTCACTCTCAGAAGTAGGAAGCCAGCGAGATGGGTTGAAAACGTTTGATCCATCAGGGTTCTTGTCAAGAGGGTGGGCATCCACACCAATCACAAAGCAAACACTGTCTTTGGGGATAACCGTGGTGGAGGACACTCGGAATGGTTCAGCGATATAGCGACCAGGCAAACCTTCCAGATACATAACATAAGCACAGAGGGTAAACGCAATTAGCAAATTTCTCACCAACAGGCATCGAATGAATTAAAGATTCTCTGACAAATGCGTCAAGGAAAGGCATCTTGCCAAACTGCTTGCGAGTAAACAGCTCCCCCTCCTCCAATTCAGACTCTTTCATTTCCGCGCGAATCTTATCAACGCACTCTGGATGGTCCGCAAGGTCGTACAAAGTATTATGGAGTGCTCCAGCTGTTGTTATCATTGAGGCTAGGACCAACACCATAATCACATTGGTCAGTTCATCGATATTTGTTGTTTTCTTGAGAATGTGTGAAATGCCATCTTCTTGACCGACGTCAGGGTTGTCAACTCGTTTCATTAAAGTCGGTCCTACAAGGCGCGCAAGCCTTTGATGATGCCGCTTGAATGGCAGGAAGGGGCGCAAATACTTCATTGTCCAATCAGGCAGGATGAGTCGAAGGAGGCTCGGCTGCTGGAATGTTACAAAGAGACTCTTGAAAATGTCAATCACTTCTGGGATCGCAGCAACATCTGGCCCCAGAAAACAAGTGGCAGAAGAGTGTGCAACAAGAGTGTAGGCAAAGTCCTTTGGATCCTGGAGAATAGGTGACGCAGCAATGGTCGCCTCCACATGCGTCCTCATCACACGCGCAACGGTCTCCGAAACTTCTCCCAGAGAGGCGTTGAATGAGGTGCGGAGCATGTGGACAGCATACGCTTGCTTGCTCGTTATTTCAGCGTCGGGCATGAACAGGTCAAGGTCGAGAACACGTCGCACGGATGCACGAAAATCCGTTTTCTGCAGAAGCGGTCAGGTGAGTACCATGAAACTGGTTTAAGTGGTATTTTTTACCTTCCAGAAATCGTCCATGATCGGCTGCACCTCTGGGGCGGTGGAATCAAGGTAATAAAAACGTTTCGTGGCGAGGATGAGTGCGAACGAAGGTCCGTGTTCCTTCATTCCTTCGCGCACCATGTCAATGTACTCATTCTTCAGTAAGCGCTTCGTGTGCTCAAACCAGGATTTCTGTAATTGAGCGAGTGGTGGGGCCGATCACGAAGTTGTTAGTCACGGGTGGCTCCAGCAGGAACAGTTGACCTGCTTCAAAAGAGGCGGGGTTTCCCTTGTTCTGTCGTCAAGAAGTATTGACGACGCAATGGCGATGCCCGTAATTGCCAGGATTGAAGTGGCAAGTGTTGGGAGAGAGCCATCCGTTCCCATCGTGTTCAAATTTGGCAGAAAAGTTTACAATGATGCGGAGTTCCCCAAACCGACAAATCCGGACTCGTCCAACAACCTCAGAAAAAAAAAGAAGGAAACGGCAAGAAACATAAATGATAAGAACAGATCAATCACGAGCTGCGAACATCAATGGAACCTGCTTTCTGTCCGGGCCCAGTGCTGGTTCCGTGAAACCTATGCTCCTCATCTTTCCAACATGCTTGACGCTGTCTGGATATGAAATATCGTAATTCTCCAGGATGGTGCAAATAGCAGACTTGATTTCCAACACTGCAAAGAAGCGGCCAGGACATTTGTACCTAAAACACCCCGCATACATTGGCGAAGTTCAGGATTCAAGAAAAACAACAACTTACGGGCCACCTCCGAAAATGAGATAATCAGGCCCGCTGGTTGTCGAGTACTTTTGCTGTGCGCTTTCTCCGGTCGGAACCCAACGAGACGGGTTGAACGCGGTGGTGCCATCCGCATTCTTTTCCAAAGTATGAGCGTCTACTCCAATCACAAAACAAATGCTGTTTTTAGGCAAAACAAGGCTGGAAGTCACTGGGAACGACTCTTTCACATAGCGCGGTGTGATAGCTGCACTTGCTAAGTTAATTTTGCGCTGAGTAAAAAAGTAGAAATACACACAAACGGGAGCTGAATGAATCAAAGATTCTCTGACAAATGCATCAAGGTAGGGCATACTGCCAAACTGCTTTTTGGTAAACAGTCCATCCTCGCCCACCCCAATTTGTTCCATTTCTCGGCGAATCTCTTCCATACAATGAGGGTTATTTGCAAGGTCATACAGAACGTTGTGAAGTGCTCCAGCTGTCGTGATCATGGAGGCCAGTACGAGAAACAAGATCAGGTTAAGCAATTCATCCTCATCGGTAGTACGCTTCATGAGATGCGAGAAACCGTCCTCAACTTCCACGTGTGGGTTCTTCAAGCGCTCCTTCAAAGTGGGGCCCACCAGTATCTTGAGACGATCATGATGTCTTTTGAAGGGCAAGAAAGGACGCGCATAATTCTTGAGTGCGTGCGGGAGAATCATGCGAACAATGCTTGGCCTCTGGAAGTCCGCAAACAGGTTCTTGAACATGTGGATGATTTCGGGATTTGCAGCGAGGTTCGCGCCGAGGAAGGAGGTTGCAGAGGCATTTGCGATCAGAGTGTATGCGAAATTTTTGGGGTCCGTCACGACTTTGGAGAGTGTCAACGTCTCATCCAGCTGCTTACTCATAACACGTGCGACGGCGCCTGAGACCTCACCCAATGAGGCATTGAAGGTGGTGCGCAACATCTGCGCGTGAAGGGCACGCTCTGTTGTTTCTTCAGCATCCGTAAGAAACAGGCCCAGATTCAGAATTTTGTAGATTGATTTGCGAAAGTCCGTGTTCTGTTGGATGGTGAGATTCCGAACACGCCACTTGGTAATATTCGAGATATCCTCACCTTCCAGAAGTCGTCCATAATTGGCTGCACCGCTGGTGCTGTGGAGTTAAGATAATAGGTACGCTTTCCCGCAAGTTTGAGGGAGAACGCGGCCCCATGCTCCTTCATTCCCTCGCGCATCATGGCCTCGTATTCGTTGTTAAGGAAGCGCTTCGTTTGCTCGAACCAGTATTTCTGTGGTTGACGAGCGGAGTTATGGAAGTGCGCCAACGATGAAAGCGAGACTAACCTCCTTCAGCGCCGGCGGGGCGTCACTGGGCTCGCGAGACAACAGCGCAGAAACAGCGAATGCGACCACTGCCGCGGCAAGGACAGACACAGCGATCACTGTGACAGAAGTCTCCTCCATGGCAGAAGTCATCAAATTCACGCGGTTTTTTTGGGTTCAATTTTACAATCGGAAATCCGCGTCACTTTTCACAACACAAAAGTAATCTTCCACAAGGAAATAGAATTTACAACTCATCTCTCGTCTCTTTTTTCTCTTTCTTTCCTACTTCCTTCAACTTGCGCAACCGCTCCGTCAAAATTGCCTTGGCTTCCTCAACCTTCGCCTTCCCAGCCTCGATACCTTCGTTCTTCCCCTTCTTTGTCAAGGCCTGCCTGACCTTCTCCTTCAACTCCTCCAAAGACCCATCCGCTGCATCCACAGTCACAGCTTCATTAGGTCCCTCAATCCCGCCCCTCTCCACCTTCCTCAATGCGCCTGCATTCGCCTGCTGGCGCACAATATTCCCATCTTCATCCCGCACAACTTCATGTGCAGTAGTCTCCACGTATGTAAACTTGTATTCACTCTGCGTCTCCGGCTGTGCCGCCGCGGGCAGTTCCCGCGCCTCTCGCGCTCGCATGGCATGCTCTTGCGCGACGCGGACGGCCTCCGCGTGCAAACGCGCGTGGTCTTGTCCGTGCTTTTCGTGCATCTGTTTGACTTCCTGCGCTGCTGTATCGTGCGCGTTATTGGGCACCGCCGCGTCGCCCGGCCCGTTCGGTTTCTGCATACCACGGTGGTGGAGGAGGTGCTCTTGGTGCAGTTCCCGCTGTAGTTTGGCGTGGTCCTCCCAAGTTTTCTGTTTAGCGGCTTCGGAGGTGTCTTGAGGTTGGTTGGAATGTTCGGCGGAACCGTCAGGGCCGTTGGGTTTTTGCATCCCGCGTTCGTTGATAAGGTGGTCTTGATGGAGCTGGTGGTGCAGTTTGAGGTATGTGTCGCGCTTTTCCTGCTCGAGTTCTGAAACGGTGGGTCCTTTCTCCCCCCGCTGGCTCCCAGCATTCTCTGACTGTTGCTGTTGAGCTTGACCGACAGTTTCTTTTACCTTTTGGTGCTGCTTAGCTGCCTCATTGATGATCTGATCGCGAACCTTGTCGTTCATGAAGGTGCCCTCGTTCCTAGCTCCACCACCCGCACCCTCTCCTACTGCCTGCACCACTTGAATCCCATCTGCCTCTACTGCTGCTCCAAAAAAGCGCTTCAAGGCTTCATCATCGCCGTCAAAGACGACGTTCCCATTCTCGTCAATTACAAGCTTAATCATTTTGACCTCGTCCCCGTTTTCCGTCTCCATGCCCTCTCCCTTTTTCGCTTCGGATTTACCCGCTGCTGCAGCAGCGGTAGCAGCCACATTTGCTTTCATTAATCGATTCAAGGCTTCCTGCACCTTGTTCGCCAGTTGCTCATCCATGGGCATAATAGCTCCCACCTCAAATCCGGCTTTACCTAGTGCCGCGCGCATGGCGGCTTCAGCCATAGGATCTGATTTCGCGGCAGCGGCCAGGACATCTGGATAGAGCGAAGTCAGTGATACGGCGCCAGGTTTGACAGCGGCGTAGTCGCGCATGGAGAGCTGTTTCGCTTGTCCTTCCGGGGAGGGAGCAGTCGCTTCGGATGCGATAGGTTCGCAAAGGATCAGATTCGCGTCCGCGACAGCGCCGTTAGGGCCAGCGATTGGACGCGGGCGGAAGGCTTCATCCTGGCAGAGCGTGGCAGAGTTGACCTGAATGAGGTATTGACATGAAGCCGTTTCGCGTGTGAATTGGATATAATCGCCGGGTTGGCCTGGGTTGCAGTGGAATTGGACCTCGGACTTCCGTGGGGCATTGTCGAGGATATCGCAACCTGTGCCGTCATCGTAGTGCATGCTAAGGTAGGTGTGGATGTGTCCGTTGAGCTCGACTTCGACAATATCGGCGTGTTGGTATGCGGCCTTCGGGGAGGGATCGCGCTTTCCGAGGAAGTAGTCTTGTTTCTTTTTGGGATATTTTTGCTCCTCTTCCGGGGTGCGTGGATGGAATTGGCGGACATGAGAAGCTGGACAGACTTCGTAGTGCCACCAGCCGTTTATCTGAGGAGCCAAGTTTTATAAGTTCTAGGTAAGTTTTTTGTTTAAGTTTCGTACCAACGAGCCACACTTCCCGCTCCACATTTTGTGAACAAGGTTTATGCCGCGCCAGACAGTATTTCTGCGATCTGCTTCCTTAACTTCCTCTGGATCGTCGTCGGCGTCGTCGGGCGAAACGGGTTCCTCGTCGTTCTTTGTCGGTCCGGTTGCGTTTGCACTCGACTTTGCGGTGCGCACGTAGCAGTCGAACCTCGCATCGCCCACTTTCACCGTAACACCGCGAAGTTCGACACGCGCGCGTTCGGCATTGTTTTGCGAAGGCTCGGCGCTGAAACGAAGCGAAAACCGCTCAGCGCCGAAAAGGTCGGAATATACGAGCTGCCGTGTCAGGGCTTTGCTCTCCGTGGAAGAAGACGGGGCCGCTAGGGTGAGGGTGCCAGCAAGGAGCAGGACTAGTGGCAGGAGCATTCAGCTGAGGAGGAGATCGTTCAGGAAATGTGTTGTTGGCAATTGCAATTCTTTTTCGCTTTCTCCTCTTTTCATCACAAAACACATTCTTGCCATACAACCCAGGTTTCTGTCAATTACGTGAGGTGAATCGAAAGGGAACCCGCCGTAATGTACCCTTCGTAACAGTCAAACAGTTGTAGCAAACCTTTAATACTACCTATAGTCGTTACCGCCCTGCAGTGACGCGGACACTCCAAAGCATTTGATCATACGCATCTTTTTAAAGATACCACGTTTTCCCCTCCGAGGCATTGAGTGATTTTTGAGCCTTCTCAGTCCAATATTAAAGGTGACCTCCAGTTTCTCTGCATTCGAACCTGGTTTTGCTAGCACTTGATATTGGCCAGCTCCTCAGCGACATCAAGGCGCGCGCGTCGCTCTGTCGCCAACTTGTCGGGAAGCAGCTTTCCTGAGAAGCAGTTCACGCCAGGTGGCGCACACAAGTTTTGCGACGAAGCTGCAAAATTGTGCAATCCATTGTTTGGCTGTCCATTCGCGGGTTCTCTAACCATGTTCACTGTTCGACACAGGTTCGTCTCTCAAAACTCCGCCGACAAAGCCTTCCTCAGAACCGGAACTATGCTCGCCAAATCTTTCCACACTGTCACCGGCTTCCTTGCATCCTGCGCAGTGGCAAACCCACAGAGTGCAAGCGACAGCCAATATGTGCTTCAAATCCGCAAAACCGGGGAGCCCCTTGCCCTCGGAAAGTCGTTGCAACGATTTGGATCCACTTCCGTGGCACCCCTGACCACTGCCGGGCGTGGCAACTACTTTTTCGCAAGCTTGACAGTTGGTGACTCTCCAGACCCGCAGCAAGTCGTCTTCGACACTGGTTCTTCAGATACTTATTTTATTGGGTCAACATGCACTTCTGATGTTCATGCCGATTGCGCACCGAACGAGCCGGGCGCGATCGTTGTCGACGCTTCGTCGTTTGTAGCAACGGGTGCCCATGCACAAACTGTGTTTGGTAACGGGAACAACGGTGCCAATTACACTATTTACAACACGACAGTGCGATGGGGCTCCATGGTATCCACCAATCTTCCTGTCGGCATTGCAACATACCTCTTTGGCGGGGTAGGAACGCACGGCGTTGTCGGTATGGCATTCAACCATCTAAGTCGCATCAGCGCAAGCCTCGGAGGCGCCAACGCTAATTTCTTGGATCATGCCGGGTTGAGCAGCTTTGGCGTATACGTGGATCCCGTGGACGCGTCGGTGGGCGAAGTCAGCTTTGGGTTCTACGATACCTCCAAATTCCACGCCAATGAAACCTTTCAATGGTTTCCTGTCGTAAATCCGGATACGACCGGATACTGGGCTGTTACGTTGCCAGGGGTAATCATTTCCTGGGTTGACAGCAGGGGCAACAAGCTTTTCTTTGATTATGAATCGGAGGAGACAGCAACGACCAGTGGGACTTGTGTAGTAGACACTGGAACTCCGGAAATTGTTTTGACGGAGGACGCGAGGAACAAAATCAACAGATGGTTCAACCCGCGCTACGATCCCGTCTTGAATGAGATTCCTTGCACCACGCAAAGCAGTGGCAATCCGTTGACATTCACACTTACATCTTCCGATGGAACTATTGTTTCATATAACGTGCCTTATGACACGCTAGTGATGGCAGAGCCATCAGGTGCATGCAGGTCATTGATCTCGGGAGATGCGGATCAGCTCGGCTTGACCATCTTGGGTGCACCATTCTACCAAACAGCGTTTGTGGCACATGACAAGAAAGGAAAAAGAGTAGGTTTCGTACAATTGAGTCAGTCGGCCGCGACTGCGAGCAAAAAAAGTCAGTCGGGATTCGCACCTGTTATTGGTAGCGAAGTCAATCTGGGTTGGCCTCGAAAGAGCCACTTTCGCAAGGTTTCAAAGAACCAGAAAAAGTTGAACCACTTCAAAAGTCACCAGAAGTTACCACGATAAACTACAACGATGCTTTATTCATTTAACTGAACAATAATGATGTTTTTTTTTCAGCCTTTCTAGTAGCTTACTTAAAGTGAAACTTCAATCCAGCTAGTGCCGATTTCCTTCAACGACAAGCGTTGATCATGCCACTGGTGGGACTTTCACGTGCTCAATACTCGGCGGCCACTTACTCCAAATGACTCATTAGCTGAGCTATCCTGGCTCGTATGCAGTCGGCACAGTCCCCATCGAAACGGCTCCCGCTACTCCTCACAGCCATGGAGTCTTAGCATCCATCTTCTACCCCACGGACGCAGACGCCCGCCAACCCCAATCCACGTGGCTTCTAGGTCCGCGCAAGTTCTATTCGACTGGTTTTGGTGACTACGTGAACCTGTCGCGGTGGATCAGCGCCGGGCCGATGGCGTGGCTGCTTGACAGTTTCCGGATGCCGGCAAGGGCCGGAGCAGCACTTTTACAGGTCAAGATGGATGAGGAGAATGGGGACGCTCGCAGATATCCCGTTGCAGTGTTTTGCCATGGCCTGGCTGGAAATCAAACGACGGTCTGTTTTGATCGCCAAGGATCTGATTTGTACCCCCTTGCTCATTCGAAACTGTATACTTGAACAGTATTCAACCTTCTGCGGAACATTGGCTTCAAGAGGATTTGTTGTTGTTTCAATTGGACATAGGTGCCTGTTGCTGTTCTACTTTCATTTGCCCTAATGACTTCGTTTTCAGGGATGGCTCAGGCTCTGTAGCAGCTCGGAATAACTACAAGGAGCGTATTCCATGTAAGTTGAACGGGTTGTACTGCAGGTGTGCAAACAGACTCAGAATGGTGACTCTCCTCGCAGACAAGAGACAACCGTCAGACCAAGATGAGTACACATTTCGAAACGATCAGTTAATGCAGCGTGCGCGTGAAGTGGAGGAAGCCATGCAACTTCTAAGGGATTTGGACAGGGGAACAGTCATCACAAATTTGCTTAGTAACAACTTGCCCGACTTCAAGCGGCGTTTGGATCTTCAGAGTGCTGTTATTATGGGTCACAGTTTCGGAGGTGTGACCGCACTGTACGCGCTTCAGCTTCCGGGAACACCATTCATGTGAGGATAGCCACCAGTGGATTTGTGGGATCACTAACTGGAAACCTATGCAGAGCTGGAGTCATTCTTGACCCTTGGATGATGGCACTACCCACGTATTCTGCAATTACTGTTCCCATTCTGTCGATTCAGAGCGAAGTTTTCCACTGGCCTGCAAACGTTCAGCAAATGCAGAAGCTTTTCAATCAACCTTCGGCAAACATATTGAATCAATTCAGCGTCGTAAAAGGCACAAAACATCAAGATATAAGTGATGTTCCATCGTTAGTGTTTGGAATCTTGAAGTTGGTTCGACAACAAGGAGCTGTGGCGCCCAAGGTTGTTCACAGCACTTACGATTCGCTTGTGACTGGATTTCTTCAGAAGGTATATAAGGGCCGCTATGCCAACTACTTGCAGGACACTGTGGTTGCAAATGTGGACACTTCTGTTGCTGTTCATGGCCCTGCCGCCTATGGCTTGTTGCCAAAATGAAAGTAGCGTTTAAGCTTCATATTCATTGCTATTTAAATTCTCGATTTCGTTTCTTTATTTTTGATTTCTTTCTTTCTTTTTTCCAAACCATTTCTGAACAGAGTCCCAACGCCATGAAGCTCAACTTCCGCTTCAACAACCTGTGCGGCACCGTGTACAAGGGTGGCAACATTCTGTTCACGCCGGACCGCACTGAGAATCAAGATTGTGTGTTGAGCGCCGTCGGAAACCGTATTACCGTTTTCGACATTCCTGGGTGCGAACGTACCTGTCCCCCGATCCTGCCATCTCGCGCTAATGATCTCTATACACAGCGATAAGAGCTACACGATGGCTTTCGAAAACCGCAAAAACATTGAACGAATCGCGCTCTCGCCATCGGGAAAACTGCTCCTGTCCATAGACGAAGGTTGCTCCTTTCCGAATCTATACCTAGAATACGCTCTGATCACGGAAATGCCTTGTTTCAGACGGCCGCGGTCTCCTCATCAACTTCCACCTCCAAACCATTCTGCACCGGCAATCCTTCAAAACCAAAATCAAGGACGCTCAATTTTCTCCCGACGGACAATTCATCGCCATTACACATGGGAAGCAGATTCAGTTCTGGCGGACACCCGGATTCCACAATATGGAGTTCGCGCCCATGGTGTTGCACCGCACTCTCGCGGGTTCTTTTGATGATGTGCTCAGCATCAAATGGAGCCCTGATAGCAAGTTCGTCGTTTGCGGGTGCGTACTTCGACATTATACGGGGAACGTGATTGGTGAATTTGGTTTCCAGATGCAAGGATATGACAGTTCGCGTCTGCTCGACGGATCCCATAGAGGGTTTTGAGCCGTCGATTTTGACGGGTCACAGGGAGGCCGTCATGGGAGCTTGGTTCTCTATTGACGCCCAAACTATCTATTCCGTGAGCAAGGATGGTTCCCTCTTCGTTTGGAAATACAAGACTCTGGAATCAATTTCATCTCAGACTGTCGCGCCGGACGCGAAAAAGAGGAAAAAGGGGGAACCGGCAGAGCCCCTACGGAAGTGGGTCTTGACAAACCGGCACTACTTCAACCAGAATCACGCAAAAGTTGTATCCTGTGACTTTCATGCGTCCTCAAACTTGCTGGTTGTTGGCTTTACAAGCGGTGTGTTTGGTATCTGGGAGCTTCCAGATTTCATCAACATCCACACTTTGAGCATATCGCAAAAGAAGGTGGACGCTGTCACGATCAGCCCCAGCGGAGAGTGGCTCGCGTTTGGCTCATCCCGTTTAGGGCAACTTCTTGTGTGGGAATGGAAATCAGAATCATATGTCCTCAAACAGCAAGGTCACAATCACGAAATGAATTGCCTCAGCTACAGCCCAGACGGTCAATACGTGGTCACAGGCGGCGACGACGGCAAAGTGAAGCTCTGGAACACGCAGACTGGCTTCTGCTTCGTGACGTTCCCTGAGCATAGCGCGAGCATTCAAGCCGTCGAGTTTAGCAAACGCAAAGCGAATGTCGTCTTCAGCGCGAGTCTGGACGGCACCGTGCGCGCCTTCGATCTCGTGCGCTATCGCAACTTCCGCACCTTCACTTCTCCTACGCACGTGCAGTTCGGCTGCATCGCCGTTGATCCCAGCGGGGACGTGGTCTGCGCAGGTAGCGTGGACACGTTTGAAGTATTTATGTGGAGCGTGCAGACGGGGCAGTTGCTGGAAGTGCTCAGTGGACACACTGGGCCCGTTAGTTGTCTAGCGTTTAGTCCCATTGAGGGACGACTTGTGAGTGGATCGTGGGATCGCAGTCTCCGAACATGGAACTTGTTCAACCGGGATTCGTCGAGTGAGCCCTTCACGCATCAAAGTGAGATCCTTGCGCTCGCTTATCGGGGTGATGGGAAGGAGGTAGCGGTAGCCACGTTGGATGGTCAGATCACGATTTGGGATGTGGAACTGCATCGGCAGGTAGGGACGATTGAGGGTAAGAAGGATGTCGGTGGTGGGCGAAAGGTCGGGGACAGGGTGACAGCGGCCAACAATAGTAACAGCAAGTACTTTACCTCTCTGTGTTATACTGTGGATGGAAGCTGTCTTCTGGCCGGTGGGAACAGCAAGTATGTGTGCATCTACGATGTGAAGGCTGCTACCCTGCTTCGCAAGTTCCAAATCTCGCACAATCTGTCTCTGGATGGAATGCACGTAGAGCTCGATAGCCGCAATATGACAGAAGCCGGTCCGCGCGAGTTGATTGACGATACTGGCGACATGAGTGACATTGAGGACCGACGGGATGACAGTCTTCCCGGAGCGAAGAAAGGTGACTTGAGTCTGCGCAGCAAAACCCGGCCGGAAGCTCGAACAAAATGTGTACGGTTCGCGCCCAGTGGTCGCACATGGGCGGCTGCGAGCACGGAAGGGCTCCTGCTCTACTCTCTAGATGATGCCATCATGTTTGACCCCTTCGACCTCGAGATTGACATTACGCCAGAAAGCATTCTCGCTGCAGTGGATGAGACGAAGGAGTACCTTCGTGCCCTCGTCATGTCATTTCGGTTGGGTGAAAAGAGTATCACAAAGGCTGTTTTTGAAAGGACGCCGGTTGCAAGCGTGAATGTGATTGTGAAGGGGCTTCCTCACAAGTATTTGGAGAAACTAATCAAGTTTTTGGTTGAGCGAATGGACACAACGCAGAGCGTTCAGTTGAACTTAACTTGGAGCTTGGGGATTTTGAGGTTTCATGGACAATATTTGAAGGATCGGTCGCAAGAATTCGCTGGACCGCTGCGTGGGCTTGTTAAGGGAATCAGCAAGTTGCAAGACGTTTTGGCAAAAGTGTATGTGCATTTTTCCTTTTATACCATTTTTTGACACGACAAACGTACAGGACCAACGGCAACATCAACTCTCTGCGTTACCTGACTTGCCAAATGGCGTTGGCCGAGAAGGGCACCCCCAAAACCGTCGCAACCACATTGGATAAGGTGGTGATGGAAGAGTTGTTTTAATTATTCTACAGTAAACGCCTTTCGCATTGTCTCTTGATTTTTGTTGGAAATGATTTCGGACACCACGTTCACAGGTGCCTGTCCCATCCCGTCAGCCGCCAGAAGAACAACCCTTAAACTACCAACAACAACCTAAACGACAGCGCACGTGGAGGTGTGCGTTCGTAGCGCTGCGTTCGCCGCAAATCCAAACACGATTCGCGCACACGTTTCAGAGCTTCTAAATTCGACGAACCCGACGCCGCCGCCGCACTCGCTCCTCTCCAACTTTGAGGACAACGCTTACTTGGCCGAAACGGTGGTCTTCGTGCGCGTGTGCGAGCCGAGTGGTAGGTCCTGTCTGAAAATAGCTTGCTTGGTTCTCGCTGTTTGTGTTCTCATTTTCTCCAAATTTACTGAATTAATCTAGATTCACTCATGCTTCACATTTACGCTCTGAACGAGGATGATACAATGGCTATGCTCGACGCGGAAGACGACACGGAAAATGTGGCTGTCTCGACTACTGCCACTACCTTGCCATCGCCGCACTTTGATGGCTTGTGGGAGTCACTGGGTGCGTATAGCTTGACTTACGATGCTCAACCGCTGAAGATCGAAACCTACGCGATATTTCGCCCCAGTGTTTGAGGATGACATACTCTCGAAGCTCTTGAATTATGTCTCAACATCGGTCCTGTTTGCTGATCTCTGCATCGACCCGCATATTATATCATTCAACAAGGTAGTTTTGCTGCATGGTAAGCTGTTCTATTCTCAGCTTCAAATCCGCTAAGCCCCTTCTTAGGCCCACCTGGTACAGGTACCATAGATTTCGCATTGATTGAAAGCTATCTTATGTGTTCTTGTGTCAGGAAAAACGAGTCTCTGTCGCGCCTTGTCACAAAAGCTCTCAATCCGCCTCTCGCAACGCTACCCGTTCTTGCAATTAGTTGAAATCAACTCGCATTCTCTTTTCTCTAAATTCTTCTCAGAGTCGGGAAAGCTGGTCATGAAGATGTTTCAGAAGTGAGTATACATTAGTTGCCACATTCAAGATGAAATAATGGCGACACTATCGGCCACCGAGCAGCATCAAAGATCTTTGCGACAATCCGGACGTATTTGTTTGTGTGCTCATCGATGAAGTGGAAAGTTTGACGGCAGCGAGGTACGCGTGTGTCGAGTGGTCGTCTCACAATTCAACCCGATTTGTTCACAACAGGAAAGCAGCTGTATCTGGCATGGAACCTTCAGACGCGATTCGTGTTGTGAACGCGTTACTGACTCAAATTGGTAAGTTCAGTCTGAGACGGCACTTTCTTACCCCAACACTGCAGATTCTCTCAAAAGACGCAAAAATGTGCTCATCCTCACAACTTCCAACATTACCGAAGCCATTGACCTCGCCTTTGTTGATCGGTATATCATCTACTAGTTCCCACTCCCACTGACGGCACACCACACCAGCGCCGATCTGAAAATTCACATCGGCCTGCCTTCCAAAATCGTCATCTACAGTATTCTCGCAAGCACTTTGCTCGAACTCTCGCGCTGCGGCCTCCTGGCTGGTGCTAGTCCCGAGCTCCTTGATTGGCGCAGCGTGCAGCTTTTTGAAAGCAACAACTGCATGGATGAAGGTAGTGCGAGTTATCGCTTGTTGGAAATAGCGAGCATATGTGTGGGTTTGAGTGGGAGAGCGATACGGAAGGTGAGCGAAACCAAACGTTGGTTTCTCTCGTTGTGACTAATATGCTTTTCAGATGCCGTTCATTGCGCACGCGTTGTTTATAAAAGGCAGAGCCTCTGTATCGTTGGGAGTGTTTCTGGAAGCGTTGGAGAGGGCTGTGAAGGAGGAGCATGTGGCGAGGGCTGCCATGTGAAAAGAGTGATGGTAGGCGAAATTGATTGGGAATAAAGAACCCGTATTTCTCGCAGGAAGTAGAGTTGAGAACCGCGAAAGGAACACCTCGTACACAACCAGCCTTTATCATAACCGCCTCTGGAAATTTCATGTTATACAACTGATTCGAAACTTCGAAGGCACATCCAATTGCATTTCTGAAAGCCTCATGGCTTGGCTTAGCATTATGACTTATTCTGCTGGCACAAATGTGGCAGTGGTTTCTAGAAGGCGGGAGGGTAAGTGCTGAAGGCAAGGCCGGGGAATATGCGCACGCCTCCATCTCTTTTCATCGTCCGTCGCATTCATCTCCCATCCAAGTTTCGGCTTCATCGGCCGATATTTGATGCCCATCTTCAACCATTTCACTCTAGTCTTTCACCTTCCTTTGTCAAATGGTGAATGCGCGTGCATTTATTGGTTGCGCACAAACAAGGGCGAATCAAAGCTGCTTGAGATGAAAAACCTCCTCCCCACTCTTCTTGGTCAAACTCCATCGCTCCAAAGTGTACGATTCATACATTTCCGCGGCTAAACTGGATGCCAATCGGTGGTACGGTTTTTTGGTCGCTAACCGTGCAAATTCCCTACTGCTCCAAATGCACATCGCGAGGCATTGCCTTTTCTCGTTCAATGTCCCATACCAGTACTTCAATAACCCTCCACTCTCTAAAGCCTCCTTGTGCGCAAGTCCATCCGCCTCGTATAACGCTTTCGCATCTGCCCTATCATTCCGAACACTCCGAAACGCGACAATATACCAATCCCCTGTCCAGTATTTTCCGAGGAGCCCCGCTACTTGATTCCAATTGAATGTTTCTGGCAATGGCGCAAGAAAATAATTTTCCGTGATGGCGCGGAAATAGTTCAACCCAAGTTCAATCAAAGCAATGTCCACGGGTCGGATTTCGAGGTGTTTGGAGGATGAAAGGGGGTGTGGGATGGTATGAATATATGCTGCCGAGTCGGCGGGGCTCAGGGCAGACGCGAAAGGGCATTTTGCAGCTTCTACGGATGCCACGGCTTGGTCGGCAACTTCTTGATCGCGTTCAATATCCAGTACGGCGCGCTCATGAAGTGTCTTGTACTTTTGGACTTTCAGGAGAGTGTCAAGGTCTGTCGTAGCGTTGAGAGGGCCAAATGTATCCATTTATGTTTTTGAAGATTGGGTTCTACAGAGAGTGTAGTGCAAGGTATTCTAGCCAACTTTATATATGTGGCCTTCTTTTCAATGGCGTCAGTTGTTTTTGTTCGGTGGCGAATGATCGCGCAATCGCTTGAAATTGACCGCATAAATTGCCATCCTCAATCCAAATGCTATATTTCTCTTAAATGGCCATCAAGTCACACATAGCGATTAAATATTCTTTGTTTCACCATGTCTTTCAAAACCTGAATTGGACTGAGCCTTTGTTACTTGACCGAGCTACTTGATATAGGTTGAGGACTAATTTGACCAGGGCGGGAGACTGGGAGGCGGTCAGCTGATTTGTTTCGCATTCTGATTCCGTTGTTGCATAACCAGGTCATCTTTGAAGATTCAGCTCAGAGGTAAGCAGAGACACGTTGCTAAAATTGACACAATGCAACATCCAAATATTATCATTCCTCCAAAGTATTTCTGAATACGATCATCTTCTCTTGATGTCGTGTTTGGCATTCCACGGGAACATGATATAGGATTCTGTGAGGTTTGGATGCTTATGTGAGGCCAATTTAATCCTTTAAGTTGCTGCTTTGCGTAAACACGTCCGGATAGTGGTCCGGGGCAACAAGAAACTTGTGGATGATCTATGGAAACCATGAAGTGCGGGGTCTAAATTCAACTGAGCTCGTTATAAAGTCGGAGAGCACCAGTTTCCGTCCACACATCAATTTTTTTTTGATTCACTTGGCCATCTCTTGACGCCGCCCGCACAAGCTTCCCACTTGGCCAACTCCGAGAAAAAGCACCAGGTGCACGTCTGCTGATATCTGCAAACAAAACAGACGACTGTTTGAGAGTATGCCGGACTTCAAGCCAGACGCACGTTACTTGAGGTTCCGCTTTATTGTTAAACTCTTAAATTGGCAACGACATCGACCGATTGAATCCACTTGTACTTGGTCCTCACTACTGGTCCTATGCTCCTCCATCGCTGACGGAGAAACCCTTATCTCCAGGAAACAGTCAAGAATAGTGTAAATAGTGTGCAAAACCTTATGGGTTGTAATCGTGACCATCCGGACATGCGATGTTTCCCATGCCGCGAATTGCTGTTATTTGAAAGTACATGAGCATCGCAGGCGTCTTCTCTTTTTCATGCTCGTTTATGTGGGCAATGCGCACTACCAGAAAGGCGTTAGCGTGTAACAGATGAGGACGGAAAACTGTAACTCTGGATTATGTTATCTCCCCTTCATGACTGAACAGAAATTGTTCCCCGATTTTGGGGACGAGCACGCGCCGCTTGCGAAGAGGAAATCTTGCGGCAGAAACGAAATGGCTAGAATCGCCCCTCCGGCTTTCCTCGAAGGCTGTAAGAGATTTTCGAATTATCAGCAGCACATTCGAAATCATTCCAAAGAAGTGAACTTGCGTAATCGTACATGCATCTAGATTTATTCATGATAACATTTAATAACTATGTACTGAAACATCCACGACAGTTCTCAAAATAGCAGACTTCCCACGCCGCTCCTTCACGGGCCGACTCAACCCCTCTATCATCTTTACTGTTGTCACCCAATCCGCACAGGCATCTGTGATGGATACAACATACTTCAACCCTTCCTTCCCACCCTGCTCAGGAACCTTCTGATTCCCGTCATGAATGTTACTCTCCACCATGACGCCAAAAATATGCGTGCTGCCCGCGGCCACCTGCGTCGCCACATCGTTCACAACGAGCATCTGGTTCTTGTGGTTCTTGCTGCTGTTCCCGTGAGATGCGTCCACCATCACGCGCGGGCGTTCCCCGCGCGCGTCCAGCTGCGACACAATGTCTGCCACAAAAGGCTCCGCGTAGTTGGGGCCCTTATTGCTGCCGCGAAGGATGACGTGGCATGTGTCGTTGCCCTTTGATTGCAGTCATGTTGTGAGTGGGGCACGTGCAACCAGGGGCGAAGCGGGGAGGACTTACATTGGTGTGCACGATGCTCGTGATTCCCTGCTTGGTGACGCCAAGAAAGTGGTGGTGGTGGGAAGCGGCTTGAATGGCGTCGAGGGCTATGTTGACGTTTCCATCCGTTCCGTTCTATTCGATAAGTGAGGATTGATTAATCGAGCGATCAAGGATCAAGGAGATGTTTAGCGGGAGTAAGGGTCGCCGGCGAAAGAAGCCAAAAAAGGAGGGTTGCGCTAACCTTGAATCCGACAGGGAAGGACACTCCTGAAGCCAATTCGCGATGGAGCTGGCACTCGGTGGTGCGCGCACCAATAGCGCCCCAAGATACAACATCAGAGAAGTACTGGGGACTAATGGTGTCGAGCAGCTCGAATCCAACTGGCAGACCGATGTTGGTGATATCGTTGAGCAGCTGCCTTGCCATGCGCAGGCCTTGGTTAATCTTGAAAGTATTATCGATGTTTGGATCGTTAATGAGCCCCTTCCATCCGACGGTTGTCCGAGGCTTCTCAAAGTAGGTGCGCATGATGAAACAAAGGGTGTCCTTGTGCTTGTCGGCAATGTCCTTGAGCCTGGAGGCTAATCAACTCGAGATCAGTTATACACATAGGTGAGATTACGAAGCATACCGTATTCGAGCGCCGCCTTTGTGTCATGGATGGAGCATGGCCCGACGACGACGAGCAGCCGATCGTCCTCTGCATTCAGGATGCGCTTTGCGTGACGACGGCCGCGAACGACGGTTTCCTTGCTCGCATCGCTGAGCGGAAACTCGTATTCGACCATCTGCGGTGCGACTGGTTTTTGGTAAGGGTTCACGTCAATGTCCAACAAATGGTTGGCACTCACTCAGCGGCTCGTAGCCCGTTATGCGCGTGTCATCGACCGCAGTGTCCTTCGTAAAGATAGTGGTCGCCAGCCGCTCGATCGACGGCTGCTGACTCGCGGGCGTCTGGAGCATCTTGGTTGTCTAAAAAAATAATAATAAATAAATAAATAAATAAATAAATTAAACATAATTTTTTTTGGCGGCGACTGGTGTCGGAAATTCCCGACAAGGGTACTTCCGTTGCACGAAAAACATAGATAAGGCGCACTTGACGGACCACGCGGAAGAAGCCCTGGTCATTTCACGTCCTCACTCCCCTCAAAACCTTTGTTCATCACGAAGAAGTCAAAAACGAGAAAAAAAGTGTTCATAAGAAAAATTGTACATGTTAAAATTGCTTGGAAGCAGCGGAACGACAGGCAGTCATAGCCGTGAAGAGTATCTTCATCAATTCCACTGTCGCTTCCCAGTTGACGCAAGCATCCGTGACGGACACACCGTACTTGAGATCCTTGGCCCCTTGGCCGGCACTTTTTGATTCCCCTGTATAAAATAAGTTAGTTTGGATATGGAAGTCATGCGGCACATAGAACTTACCTCTTTGATGTTGCTCTCAATCGCGACACCAAAAACAGAGGTGCTGCCTTCGCTAATTTGCTTTGCCTAATCGAGTGGATCTCCATGTTCAGGGATTAATGCAAGAAGCAAAAGCATTCACTCACGATATCCTGCACATCCACCAACTGGTTTTGTGGCCCGTGTTACAGTTTCCATACGATGATCCACCATGACATGACCCTGCTCGTTCTTGGCCTTCAGCTGCTCCACAACAGCCTCCACGCATGGCTTCTCGTAGTTGGAGCCCTTGTTACTACCGCGCAGAATGATGTGGCACGTGTCGTTTCCTTGCGCGACCCCAGAACAAGAGCGCCAGCGCATTCAGGCCCCAACTTGCTTGTTCAAAAGAGGTGACAACACACAGTCGTGTGCACGATACTCGTGAGCCCTGCGGCGTCCATGCGACGAGCCCTGGATGGCATCGAGCGCAATCGTCACGTTCCCGTCCGTTCCGTTCTATACAAAAGCAACACAATCTTCCTTCCGTCAGCTTCTCAAATGAAACGAGCCCGAGGGGCTTCACGCACCTTGAATCCTAAGGGGAAGACACGCCGCTAGTGAGCTCACGATGCTGCTGACACTCGGTCGCGCGCGCTCCAATAACCCCCCTGAAATAGCATCGTTGAAGTACTGCGATTGTATTTGAGGGGAACCAGCTTTTTTATACAAGGCATCCAAAACTCAAAGTCAACGGGCATGCTAATATATTTGTCACATCGCTGAGAAACTGTCTAGCTGGGCGCAAGCCTTAGTTGATCTTGTAGGAGTTGTCGATGAAGGGGTCGTTGATGAGTCCCTTCCATCCGACAGTTGTGCGGGGCTTCTCAAAAAGTAGGTGCGCATGATGATACAGAGGGCATCCTTGTGTTCGTCCACGAATGCTTTGAGGTGCTGAGTTTATCGCATTGAAGGGGAAGTATGAGCCCCCGTTTTACAACCCCACTATACTCCATCCCAGCCTTTCCATCGTGAATCGAGCACGGTCCTACAATCATTAGCAGCCCTTCGCCCGGCAGAATGCATTTCGCGTGGCGACGGCCGCGCACGACTGTCGCCCTACTCAACGACGCCTCGTACTGCACCATCTGTGGCGCAAAGAGTGAGCCTATAATTCTCGTGTCTTCCACCTCTTCCTTGCCGTTGAACGGAGGTGACGGCAGGCGTCCGATCTCACAGTCCGTCACGTTCTCAAATGTTCTTGACACGAGTTGCGCGCGATTCGCACGAAAAGAATTTATAATGCTCCGTCTACTTTATTGATAGATTCGGATGAATGAGAAAAGAGTACATCTGGGAACGCAGAGCATATGCATCAAAACAGGCGTTGAACTTAAACAGAAATGACTACGACCGACAAGGAAGGAGCAACCGTAATGGTCACAGTTGTGACTCCACCCTGAGTAGGTGTACCCGCATTGGCAGTCGCAGTTGGCTGGGGCTGTGGAGCAGGGGCCGGCAAGGATGTTGCCACTGTGGCGTTTCCGGCAGCATTGCCAGCGCCAGCGGGAAGGATAGCTTCAGTGTTGGGTCCTCCGTTCTGCATCAACAACGTCTGAAGCATTTGCGAGTTGAACTGGACCTGCTGCGTCACTCCGTTGGCGTCACGAATCGCCGTGATAGGCTCATTGACAGCAGTTCCGTTTGCAAAGTTACCCAACTGAACCGTACCGGGGCATCCCAACCCCTGCCAAGACACCTGGAAGCGCTGACCCAGGAATGTGAACAAGTCCTTCCCGTTCGTGGGGTCCGGCGTGGGCTGGCCAATCAAAAACTTCATATCCGTGATGAAGCCTGTCGCCGCGACATTGTAATAGTTGCTGCAAAAGTTGACCTTCTCCGCATTCGTGTCTACGCCTGCCGCCAACGCCGGCTGGTTCACACAGGACCGATACGCATTCACTTTTACCACATCCACCGTCGCCCCATCCGTGAGCACCGTCATGGGGTCTGTGACCGGCACGAGGGCCTGATTCGCCTGCAAGGTCGCTTGTAGCTCATTTAGCGCGAGCGCGCCGACCATGGCGTTGTCTCCCGGTGCGGCAAGGTTGGGCGCCTTGTACACGGTGCAGCCCAGAGCCGGGCGGTAGAGCGCGTCCAGAAGCAGGTTGTCGCTGCCGTTGTTGAATTCGTCCGGGGGCGTGGTGGTGGCCTTGTCCGTCAGCGCAGCGCGGTTGGCCGCGTTGGTCTGTCCGATGACGCCGTTATTGCCGTGGAGGAAGCTACTGACCATGTTGTCGCTAGGATCCATGTCTACAATTTCGTAACTGCGTGTTGTGTAGCAGGGTTTGCCATTCTTGCCCATACCGAGGGCGGGCGGGGTGACGGACTTGTTAGCTACTTGGAAGAAAGCTGGGGCATTACAGGCGGCGAATTGACCAAAGATGTCTGTGGAGGTAATGATGCCGAATTAGTGCCTCAATTTTCGTCTGGAAATCTGGGGCCATTAACGCACCTCCCGTGACTCCAGGCTTTCCATTGATGCACTTGGCTGCGGCCAAGTCTGCTCCGTTGTTGTTGTCGGCCAAGGTAGTGCTACCACCATTCGTACCGAACCAGCATCCAACAGTGGCGGCCGGGTCAAACGTGGGGACGACGGGAGGAATAAAGTCCTTTGCGGTAGCATTGGCATTCACGAGAAGAGGGGCGTAGACGCCCACAATACCGTTTGAGTTCACAATCACACATTCGGCAAAACTGCATGATCATCACATTAGGACGGTGTACCTTACGAAATGATAGATAATGTTGCTCACGATGCCATGTTGGGGACAGTTTGGTCGCATCCGGTTCCGCTAACCCGCCAGGGCGTGGACATTCCCTGTGCGGTCAGCGCATTGGGTGGAAGGGTTACGGTGCAGGCCATTGTTTCAATTGTCTTGCTCGGGCATGTTCGCGCATTTCCATTTATATCTGTGCGAAGTTTCAAAAGTCATTAACCTTGCTAATGAAAAACGGGATGAGATTTTGGCTGTCAAACGGAAACGATCAAAGTGCCATTACAGAATGCATCAGAACAAATGATTGAATACCCAGATTCTCAGCAATTATTATTAATAACAGAAAATAAGAAAAGGAACCTTCCACAAAATCGGTGTTGTCCGTCATCATGATGCGACAAATAATGTCGCGAACTAACAATAGAAAATGCTCGGATTTGCGCATACGCGAATGACATAGCCATGGTTTAGTGGTGGAGAGTGAACTGAGTGGGAACTATGCCGTTGGTGGCAATCGTGGGGCACAAGGGTTTCAACTCGAATTTGCAGCAGTTTCACGTCGATGCTCACTGCGGAGATCCAGATGAAGGTGACGGGACCGAACGGTGCCATCCGCAAGTGTGCATTGACTGTGCAGTCTTGGCTGGCATTGGAAGCCGAGGTCTGCTTCCGTGATGCGATGGGAGGGACGACTTGGCCCTCACCGTTGTCGAGCAGCTCAAGCAACTGCACGGCATCGCGGGTCCAGTCCTGATTCAATACGTGGACGAAGACGAGGACCTGATCGTCCTCGATTCGGATCGGGTGAGTCGCGAATGACCGACTCGCATGCTGACACTGGCGGAACACAGGAGCTCGCCACGCTGGTCAAGTGGCTCGAACAAACCGAGGCGACGAGCGTCAAGATGGTCATTAAACCCGCAATCCCTGCGATGCTGCCGGATCAGTACAATTCGACGAATTCAATGGCTTCTTACCGGACACAGGTCATTCCACCTTGCCTTGTAGGGTGATCCCAACTGACTTGAGCGACATTTCAGGACTCGTTCTCTGGAGTGATTCCAGCCCCGGATGGAAGCCTAAATGGCAGCTCAGATAGCTGGAGGTTTAAGGGGGATGACATCAACAGCATCAACAGCCAGAACGCGGGATCCTCTGCCTATAATGTGAGAAAAATTGCATAATCATTTTTGTTGGAGTTAAACTGATTGCTCTCGTTTTGGTTGTATATAACAGGGTGGCCGCCTTTCACAGGCAATGGAATACACCAGCACTGCGTCCTACACTAGCGAAAACGGGACCGAGCATCATAGGCGGGAAAGCGACGTGTCTAGTGGCGCGCGTGCTGCGGCACGCGAGGCAGCTTACAAGGCCGCGATTGAGGCCAATAACGCGGCCAGGCGCGCGTTCGAGGAGAGTAAAGCGACTGCCAAGGCACAGAGGGAGGCAATGAAGTTGGCGAAGAGGGCGACAGGCCCAGGAGCGTCCCCATTGGCGGCGAATAGTGATTCTTTGCCGGCTCACGCGAACGCAGAAAGAGATAAATAGGTTAAATCTGACATTTGGGTACATACGCTCCCTGTATTAAATGATAGTCAAGAGGTTGTGAAGTCAGCGGAGTATATCCACGAATGGTGACCTTCGATACCAAGCGACTGGCGATTCGGTCGTACTTGACCGGAACAAGTCGATTTCTCCGTACATGAAGCGGAAGGCGCTTGGAACAAAGCCAGCTCACCGACTAATCGATCCAACTGCCCTCGTCTGTACCTCAATTCTTGCCTGAGCTGAATGGAGTATGTGAAATGACTCAATACAAGCGTTGTGGTAATTGGTGCTCTCCCACAATGGACGATTTGAACATGCAGAGCAATAACCCCAAAAAACTTAATTTAATTTCCAACCCAATTTTTCTCATGCGTGTTTCGCCTTTTCAGGACAGCTTCCAGCCGCCCTTCTCCATTGAACAGGTCACCCATTAACATCACCCAAAACACGCCTAACGCCAGCATCATGTTTGAATCTTGGGAGACTGCAGTTTTGTATGAGGGTAGACCCTCATCGGCGCCATTTCCTGCTGACAGTCGGCCCAACAAGCCATGTCCCTCTCGGGTAAATGAAAGAGACGCAACTTCGTCAAATTTGCGGATTCCAGTTCCAGCATAGAAGATTCGTCTTGAGGCCCAGGCGTCTGCGATCGTAACCCAACCAGATGTTGAAGTTTGTCTGTTGTGGCGCACGACGGGATTCAGCTGAAGAACAAACACGGCCTCTAATCCTCTGTTGATCGGGTCACATTCAAGCCATCTCGCAGGAATACCGTAGAGCTTGAAGTCTGCAGCGATTCGGGGACCCGTCAACGTGAACTGATGTGTCACGAAGCGCTCGCAGGTGTCTTCGACCTCGAACGCGAATCGCTGGGCACCCCTCGCAAACGTCCAGTCAAAGTAATCGTGAATGCTGGGCAACGTGAAGTTGATGCGGAAGCGAGCGAGGCCAGCGTCGTGCTGGTTGATGACCGTGACACCCGGACAGTGACCAACGTACAATTTATGGCGTCCGTGGTTGAATTGATCGTAGGTATACACTTCGTTACGCCCAAGAGAGAACGACTGCAGCGAGAACACCGCGCCTCCCGTTCCATCCTCAATAACGACAATGCTCGGACGGTCAACATACCGCCGGAAACCGAAGTGTGAAGATTCCTGGAATGGCGGCGGCGGATGCAGAGGAGCTGCGGGAATCGTGTTTCCTTCCATGGTAAATTGAGTGGGGTATCCAGTGGGTTGGAGCCACTCGCCCTTCAATGGGAGAGCAATGATTTTGAAACCAGGTTTCCCATCTCCTTCTCATTTATTCTAGCAATCTATAGTTAACTAAATGATCACAACGGTACGACGCAAAATTGAGACCCTATCTTGTTGTCAGAAGAATATTTGCTGACTGAAAACAAACGCAATTCTAGAGGTTTTGTTTAATGTGATTCGTTGTTGCCCAGCTGATCAAATTGGAAGCCTTGTCGCAAAGAGTGCTGCATCTTCTTTGGTGTAGGTTGAGACCAATACGCACCAAACGTCGATCCTGGCATCTGCACGTCAATCGACTCTCCACCCATCCATGCTCCCTGTTCAAATGAGGGTTGTCCCATCGCATAGCCCGGTGCATACATGGCCTGATGCATCGGGAAGAACTCTAACAAAGGACTCGCCTGACAGTACTGTAAATCCTCCAATGTTGACATCGGCATCCCCATACCGCCGATCCCATGTGAGATCCCTGGCCCACTTTGGCTTGCTGCTATCACCGGTGCAATGGTGTGCATGCCGCCCCCCATCGTCGATGGCTTCGACGCAGCAGGTGCCCTTGCAAAGAGTAGCGCAGCAGTAGCGCTTCCTTTTCTCGCTGTACTCCCACTCGCACTTGCCGATGTCGTCTCCGAAGCAGAGGCATGCTCGCTGCTGCCATGCTTTGGCGGTGCCTTCTTGGGCCGGTACTTGTAGTCCGGATGCTTCAGCATGTGCACCCGCTTTTCCTCTTGCGCCTTGGCCGCGTAGAGAGCCTTGACTTCCGGGGTTTCCTGCTTCCACATACTGCCAACAATTTTGCTTATCACGTTGTTGTTGAGCGTGCTGGTGCTAGTGCTTTGTGACATAAGCTCAGCGTGCTTTTCTTTGCGGTAAATGATGAAGGAGTTCGGAGGGCGGGGTGTGTGGCTAACCGGTTTTTCTCGCTTGTGTCGAGTGGAGCCAATTGTGGTGGGTGGTGTGGGCGTAGAGGTTTGGCTTGGAATTTGGTGGATTTGTATTGGTTGTTGGAAGTGATGAGGCGTCATCACGGTCATTGGTTGGTATTGAGGTTCCAGAGGTTCCAGTTTTGTTGAGAAATCAAGATGACTCTCAAAGTCATTCTGGAAGTGATGGTCGTATCGAAACTCCGACGGTGTGTTCACGATAGCGTGGTCTTTGGGGCTGGACGAGAAAGGCTCGGAAAACTGCAGACTCTCGATTGAACCAAAAGATAGCATGCCTGTTGATGAAATATTGTCATCGGATTTGCTGGATATTGCATTCTTAATCGCTATTGGGGCATCAGTGTCTTGCTTTGGATCGTGAATTACAGCAGCGTCTGGAAGGGAGGTTTGAGCAATATCAGCAGCGGCAGCAACTTGCAGAAAATTCATGCTAGCGGCTGGAACCATGTTTGGTAAATTTTTCTTTGCCGTATTGGACAGATTCTTGATCGTTGCAGTCTTGGGAGCCTTTTTCGTTTGTTTAAAGACCTTGTCTCCCTTTGCACCTTTCTTCGGCATCTTTTTTTCTGCAGCCTTTTCAAAGTCTGCTTCCTGCTGAGAGAGGATTGCAGCTGTAATTGACTCAACATTCTTTTTCATTGACATCTTGGGCTGATGGAGCACCTCCACCGTGGAAATCCCAATCTGTCCATCAGAAGCGCAACTTAACCCAGCATTCTCAACGCCTTCCTGCATGTGAGTAGTCGCAGATTGATTGGATGGCTGCGCTTTCAGTCCATGGTGGTTTATGAAAATGTCCTGCGCGTGCAACTGTCCGTTTGACGGACTGAAGGAGATCGCAGGTTCTGAGCCACAAGTCTGCGCAAAATAACCATTAAATGCCTCTCCAATGGAAGCCATAAAAGAGTCGTTTGAAAGGTGAAAGTTGCCGTTGCTGTTGTTCGTGTTCAAGTTTGAGTTGGGATGGTAGGCTGAGATGGACGTTTGCCAGTCAAAGAAGGTATCGCTATGATCCGAGTTATACATCTCAGCTGGAAACGCTGCTGTACCGAGGGAGATGAGGGGTGGGATCTCAACTGCCTCTGAGTTCGCGTTCAGGTTTAACTCTTCTTGAAAAAGGGAGAACATTTGAAAGATGTGGATTTAAGACGAGCTGAAAAGAGCTTGATTACTGGTGTGTGATAGATCTGTTACGTTTCCCTTCAGTACCCGAACAAGGGGAGGGTCTCCCACACATACCACTCGATTTAAGCGGCGGCCAAGATGTGAAACAAGGTGAGGTGTAAAGTAAAGTCCCGTCGATAACGGATTCGAGTCTTGTTTGCGACGCGGGTCGGAAGTAGAAAGGAGGTTGACCGTCAATCGATTCACCGTTTTATGTAAATCCTTAACGTGATTTGCATCCGGATTTTCACAAGACTGCCACCCAGTTACCCGGTTCCGTAGGTCCTCGAACAGTGCATTCACTGCGTTTTTGGGAAACTCGCGACTGGGATATCGAAGTCAAAAGTTGTGTGGGTTTCATCAGGAGATTGTTGAGTTGGGAACGATGCCTCCAAACGCGGCTCAAACATCCACAAGGAAGCCGAACGCCACCACATCTCCGTTCTCTCGCCTGCCTTGCGCGCAAGTAGGCTTACGTGCCGTCGATGCTGGACAAACTGAATAGGTCAAGAAATCCGTGGACGATGGTGGCACAGTTGGAGCTAGGCAAGATGGCTGCCATGGTTCACAGCAGTCTAAAAACGACTACTGCAGCGAAACTGCGTCATCTGAAGTACATAGCTGCCTTCCCGCAGAAATGTGAACATGTTGCGGTGATAATGGAAGCTAGGTTCCACAATTATGTCCCCACTAGGAATCAAAAAGGCTGCTTAGACACCTGGCCAATGTGGACACGCGCACAGGCGATACAATTGGCGCGCGCCTTACCTTGGCGGACCCGTTACGCGCTTGGTGGAACGGCAGCGTTCACAGGGCAAATGGCGGCGGCGTATGCTCCCACAAAAAGAGGTTGGGTGCGGGGCAAGGATGCGGCTGCAGTAAGGAAGGAACTGCTGCGAGTTAGCGATGTTTCGTCGATTTCGGCGAACGGGCAGTCTGGAGAAAGATTGCGCCGACATAATCGAATTAGGCGCCACGCTTATAATCGCCATTTCACTTGGATGTCACATTTACGAAGATTGTGTTTTATGATGCGACGTATCATCGGAAAACCACAAATTAAGCACTCCAGCCTCCAAGCAAGCAAGAAAGTCAAATATTACAGATGTAATAGCAGTCCGCTCACTTTTTTTAGGCAATGAGCTCAACCTTGCCTCCAGCCTCGACAATCTTCAACTCAGCCCGGCGCGAGATCAAGCGCGTCTTGACAATGAAGGGAACAGAAGGGAGGCGACCCTTGCCCAAAAGCTTGGTCACGTTGTTACGGGTCAAGTCAATGACAGGGACGGCACCGTTCTTTGCGGCACGCTCCTCAGCAGGGACGAGAGTCCAGAGCTTGTCCACGTTCATGGTGGGACAGTGGTACTGGTTCTTGGTGTAGTGGAAGTGGCGCATACCGACTTTTCCGAAGTAACCCGGGTGGTATTTGTCCATGTTGATGCGGTGGTGGTGCTGACCACCGGCAAGACCACGACCTCCTGGATGTTTTCTGTGCTTTCCGACACGACCGTGACCAGCGGAGACGTCTGAATTTTTTCAATGAGTATTGGCTTTAGACTTCAAGGTCCAGCATAGGGGTGAAAGTGGCAGCCTCCCCCTGGAGGCCAGTATTCCGCGCTTCGATATTCGACATTCGAGAGCAGTTTGGTATGTCCGCACAGTATCGTCGCCGTTTCGAGGATGAGTAAAGGAGAAGAAGAGTTCAATACTCACGACCACGGGATTTTCTGTGCTTGTGAAGTCTGGTTGGCTATTGGGAAGATAGTGAGGAGCATAGGTTAGTCTAGAGAGCCAGTGATTACGAGGCCTCTGGCAAGTTGAACTCCATCCGCATCCCATCCGTCCATCGCGGCCCCGCAGTCTCTCCTCATCCAGCGTTTCCATCACAATCAAGCGGGTTTCGCGATGTTGGTCGCAGCCTCGGATGGAATATGCGTTTGGGTTGTGAAAGACGTGGAGTCAGATGGGGAATGCGTCACGAACCATTTTTCGGAATTCAACAACCGCCAACGTTGTCACTGAGTGGGCTTGAACCATTCAGTTAACCAGAGCTCGGTTCTCCTCAATAATATCTTTAAAATGAGTTGCTCTCTGCAAGACGCATGTAAAGTCGTGGTCCATCAAAGTCCCGCTAGCAGGGTGAAACCTTGTAAGACTGAGAGTATTAGCCAGCATTGTTACTGGGATTGTTGAGGAGATGAACAATCGAGGATTGCGTGGCTTGGTTTTGATTCTCACTGTGAACCGAGATTTTACCTCATGTTTTACTCCTAAACTTCTCCTCACCCTGCTTGCACAAACAGATTCTAGATCTTGTTTCTACCACTTTTAGATATGCACTGCGCGTATTAAAGTCGCACACATCTGGAAAACGAAACCAACTAGCAACATTCCAATGGCCATCACAGCAGCACAGGTATCGGACAATTAAGCATGCTGCTCCTTTTTCTTATAATGCGGAGAATTGAAATAAGAAGGCGTGTGTACCCTGGGATCGATGGCCGCGTCTGATCCTTTCAACACAATGTTGGACAGGCGCAACGGGAACCGTACTTTTTTGTTTGTTTTTGAGCAAGATGGAAGCACGTAGTGCCAACGGTCCGATTGTGTACCTTATGGTATCTCTGGACATTGAGCGTGCGGATGCTCAAGGTTGCGTTCTACGTGTTGAAGGTGTACCTCCCGCAGCCCATCGACCTTGCCCCGCCCAAGTTTATAATTCTCACGACCAAGAAGAAGTTGGAGCTGACTTTGAGAAAACTATTAATGTACACAGCTCGCCAATGTTGGACGTGTGGCAGACGAAGAGTTTCACAACCTATGATATGAGAGACAGAAATGGGCAAGATGCACCGCTGCTTTTGTTGAACAACTTATTTGCATTGGAGGCTTTGAAGAATTCTAGAACCAGTCTCACCCACTCTAAAATGCTGCATTACATGTTAATAAAATTGAATAGCTATTTATTGAATAAAGACTGAGAGAAAGAGAATCGGACTTCCGTTGTTAAAGAGCGATTGTTAACAATCAATTTTCCACGGGAACTGACAAACTGAACAAGGGATCAAGATGCTGGCGACACAGCACACGAATAAGGGTGCGACACTGCCGCTGGCGAGCGCCAGCTGCCCAGTGTGTTTGAGCGACTTTAGCCGCGCCGAGAAGGTTCTTCCTGTGACGTTCGCATGCTCCCACTCCATGTGTCACGCCTGTCTGGTCGCCATGATTGAGTTGAGCGAATTCTTATTGCCTTACGGCCTGTAAATACGCTATCATTATGCTGACTGTTAAAACCAGAATGTCGCCAAACGCTTAATGTCCCGTCTGTCGACATCGCATCCTCTCCCTCCTCCGTCGCAACCACGCCCACCTCGTAGACGAAGCCTCCTTAACCACCTCGAAGCCGCCGCCGGAGCTTCTCCGCATCCCGACCTTGTCCCGGTGGCTGCAATCGCGGGTCTGGCCCCAAACAAGGAGAACCGTGGCACACCACGAACCGCCACACGCCGTCAGTCAAGCCAACCCACATGCACCGCGGCAGTCTTGCAGATGCGCAGTCTGCGTAGCCGGAGTATCCTTACCTCAGCGGCGGCATCTGCGGAGTCCGTATGCAGGTTCGCTAGCACCTTGCGTGTGGCGAAACGAAGCGGCGGCAGTGGTGGCGGGCTCGTGACGGCAGTGTTCGGGAAAGAGGAGAAGAGCGGACGGGGCGGGCCGAGACGCGCTGCGGGGCGGGCTATGGCTATTCGAACAGTCCGGATTGTGTTACCAAGTAGTGATGAGTTAGGGATGGATGAATCTGAGGATGGTGAGGAGACGCACGACGAGGAGGACGAGGAAGACCAGAAATCCCATTTTGACTCTTTGGGCGGGCGATACCGGCTGAGGAACCGGTTGTGGCCGTGTCATCGGATGAGATAAACCATGAAGGCGACAACTTGGAGGATGAGGAAGACGAGACAGAAGCGGAGAGACCTGTCGTTGTGATTGAGAAACGCAGGACGCGTTCCGATACCAAGTTTGCCCAACGCATTACTCGCAGTATGGATATACTCTCACTTAGATCTAGTCGACGTTAGATGATTTGGTTGTCATGCCATTTCTTTTGTACTATCATCATCATTTGCTAGCGAATTGACTGCCAAGCGCAACCCAGCTCTATTTATTCCTTCTTATTTCTTCTGAATACAAGAGAACCGAAGGTCTGTATCGTTTGTCCGAACACTGTCTCACTCTGGCATCCCTTTTTTTTTTTTTGTTTCGAACATCCGCTTTTGTCCTGGTCGAAATGTCGTTTGGAGGCATTGGCAGCGCACACACGCTCGGCAACTCAATCGCGAGCAGCTGGGCCACAGGCAACTTTGGCAGCGATGCAGCTGAGCAACACAGTGTCGCCGTGAGCCACTTGAAGAAGCTCGGATGGAAGGCCGGAGACGGCCTCGGCAAGAAGAGAGGTGTGGACCCCTCCGGACCCTGAAACAAGAATCTAACCGAGACTTTTGTATCTATACCCATAGACGGAATCAACCGCGCCATCAGCGTTGGATTCAAGAACGACACGCGCGGTGTCGGTAAGCCGCCTCCCAACACGCCAACGCAATCTCACTATGCACAAAAAACGCAGGCGCAAACAAAGACGAATTCGGATTCAGCTGGTGGGACCATGTTTTCAACAAAGCCTCGTCTTCGATCCAGATCAGTAAGGGGAGTGACAGCGAGGACGAGATCAAGGTATCTGTCCAGCGCAACAGCGTGCAGCAGAAGCAGTTGCTCTATGGGAGTTTTATCAAGACGGCTGGGTGAGTTTGTTGGCTGCTCTAATGAGTAGGCGTCGCGTTTGGACTGACTGATGAACGCTTTAGAGATGAGGAGGACGAGGAGAAGGATTATAGCATCAAGGTGACGGATGCGGAGCTGTTTGCGGCGTGTGAGGGGCGGACGGCTCGCAAGGGAGCGCGGGCGGAACAACCTGGGAAACTACAGCGTGTTGTGAAAGACAAGGTAGATCTAAATGTCGCAACGCACGATGCGACAGAGATAGATGTTAAAAGGAAGGATAAGAAGGACAAGAAGAAGCGGAAACAGGAGGACACCGTCGACGAGAAACCGGGAGCCGGCGAATCAGTCTCCAAGGAAGAAAAGAAAAGGAGGAAGAAGCAGAAGCAGAAGGGGGTCGAGGCGGATGACGGAATTGACGCGGATGTGGAAGGAGACAAGAGATCCACAAAGGACAAGAAACGGAGGCACAAGGAAGTAGCAGTGGAGGTTCAAGAGAAAGAGGACAAGGCCCTGAAGAAGGCGACGAAGAAGCGGAAAGAACGAGGAGAGAATTCGGATCCGGCATCGAAGCCAGCCAAATCGAAGGCAATACACGCGAACCATGTTCAATCCAAGTGCGACGATGCAGACAAGCCCAAGAAGACGAAGAAGTCCAAGGAGTTAGCGGAGCATATCAAGTCTAAACCATCGAGGAAAGCTTCCATGACAGAGGAAGCAGATATTAAGCCGTTGAAGAAGAAAAAGATAACTAAATCCCATTAATGAACAGAGAGTAGTTGGTTGAATGATAAAAGAGTTTATTCTCCATTCGTGCACTTGATGTCCAAACGAAGATGGAACCCTCACTCTTTGGATATTAAACTACAAGATGACCAGTCTGATCTCATTCAGGCTTTCTGTGGGGTAGAAGTTAACAGAGTGACAGTTATGAGTCAAGGGGAATCACGAACAATCTTGTAGATGTGGTTCTTCGCGGACACGATGGCGCCGGCAAAGGAGGTTCCGATGAGAGCGACCGCGAGGCCGAAGAAGATTCCGTCATACTTTCTGCGGACGTAGGTTGGGATGTTGGAGTCTTGCTGTTTTGAGGAAATCATAGCCACCGTCAGCGGGGACGGAATCTCCACGGCTATGAAGAATAGAGGACACGCACCTGCCAGAAGCGGCGGAGGTTCATCTCCTTGGCTCTCAGGCCCGCCTAGGTTGGAGGGGTTATCACATCTTTCCCCTCGATGCTCCCACGACAGGCCACCGCACCTCGCCGAGGCCAAACACAGCTCTTCCGAGTGACATTTCTTCACAGTTGTGCGTTAGATGGGCTACAGTTGTCCCACGAGCGAGGGTATCGCCTCACCTTTCTGTTGGTGAAAATTCGCAAAACTGGACCGCCACTTCCTCCTCACACCATCGTATGATGATCCGTACGTCTCACATGACTCGACGCCCTTTTCATTCGTGTCTTGAAATCTACGCAAAATAGGAAAAGAAACCCTCAAAGGCGCACAGCTCTCCTCCGCCGCGCTCACGTTAAAGAAACAGTCGCCGCAGAACGAGCTCTACGTTCAGCATCTCGAGGCGGAGCTCAAGAAACTATCTGCGGCCAACTCTGCGGAAGTGCGGATAAAAGGTGCGCTAGTACATGGCTTGGGGGAATGGATTTACACGCGTGCGATAACGTGAAGGACAGCATGCAGGGAACTATCGAATCTCTTCTATCTTGGAGGCGTTTTGGAAACGGTAACGACCATGAAAAGAACGTATTATATGCTCATGCTTGACTTCGCAGTACCTTCAAGATGAACCAAAGGCACTAGATATTGTACTTGCCATTGTACAAAATCATAGAGAAAGCAGCTTGCTTCGAGTTGTGAGTTTCCTCTCAACCATACGATGGTCACTGTCGTCTGTAACTGCTGTGTCCCTCACAGAGCGCCTTTCAAACGCTCAGCTGCCTCTGCCTTTCAACAGAACCGGTCAAACTCATTCTCTGCAAACGACATATGGTTCAGATCATGATCCGCCTGTTTCGCGATGAAGATGCCATGATTGTGAGTACTACTTGTTTTTTCGCCTCATGCAGGCTTACTTTCGAGTTTGCGCACGCAGCGGAAATGGGCCATCCACTGCACATTTCTAATTGCTCTAAAGCATCATCGAAAGTATAGCATGTTCCTGCATGGAACCCACCTGACAGATATGGTGAAAAAGATTGCAGCAGAGGATTGGAGTATGTTTCGATACAACGATGCGGAGAGACTTATAGCTGTAATAGAGGAGACTGAGTGTCAATAAATGCTTGTGTTTAACTTGCGGAACCTGTTCTTCTGTTTATTAACATGATTTGACGAAGCAATTGTGATCATCAGCTTGCTCTTGCCATACTGTACATCTGGGTGTGGCAGCAAACGTATTGGAGACCATGACCTAACGAACACCAAATGTGGCGATTCATCAAAATCAATGATGAATTGTTTCAAGGTAACACTTCAACTGTCTAATAGATCATCCTGATTACACAGTCAAAAATAAAAGGAACTATTCAGCCGAACCTACAGCCTCAAAAACACACCTTTCAACACATGATTCCTTCCACACAACTTCTTCTTTGCACGAAAATTTCATCCTTCCTTCCTCCGCGAGGCCTCCACCTCTGCCCGCAATCGCTCTAACTCCATGCCTTGCAAGGCCGCAACTTGTTCCGCCTCCCTCATCTGCTCCTCAAGCCCATTTCGCTCCTGCTGCAACTGCAAAATATACTCGCGAGCTAAAACAGGACCGCATCAGCACAAAAAGAAGGCTCACACCCCACGAGGATAAAACAAAATAACTTACAAAACTGCAACACGCGCTCCTTGCTCGGATTCTTTTCTCCAAACCGGTCGCGCGGTAGCACCTCGCGCAACCCGTCAAAGCACTGCTTCATGCTGTCACGCCGCCGTTGCTCGTTCACCTTGTGATGCTCCTTCTTGGTTTCGGAATCGACGGGCGCGGTCTCAATCGACGGCGGCGGGGGTGGCGGAGGTTGTGTGGGCGGTTCGAGGCCGAGGAAGGGAGAGACGCCGTCGAGAAGGTTGCGGTAGTTGCTATTGTGCGTTAGTTTCGTGATGGCCACGTCGTTTTGGACTGTCGCTGTCTCTAGGTTCGGGAGGATGGGTTTCAGGCCGGGCGAGACAAACTTGTCGCTGCTGCTGCCCGAGTGAACGCTGCGCCTGCGCCGGGGTTCGCGCTTGGGGGGCGGAACGGGGGTGGAGGCTGCCGATTCTTCGGAAAGCATGTCTACGTCAAGTACCTCTACAGGTGTGGTTGCCGTGACAGGTGCGGTGGGGGAGGAGTTGGGTTGCGACGGTTGCTTTTCGTCGTCACTGCGGATGTTCATGAGCATGCCGGGTGTCATTGGATCCAATGCTGCAAATGAAACAACTGCACGAGAGTCCAATGTAGCGTGGTTCGGGTTGATGCGTTTCGATGTCGCTTTGGCCGCTTTCGACGCGGGCAAGACAGGCACTTTGAAGACGGACGCACCTTTTTGATTTTGCCTAAGTTGCTTTTGTTCCGTAGAAGAAGTGGGACTGATGGCAAGGGGATCAACATCCGGGCTCATGCTGCTGCTTCCTTCGCGGCTGTTGCTGGATCCGGATCCCGACGTGTTGCCTGCGACCGTCGTTATCCCAGATGAAAGTGGACGCAGAATGGGCGACGATATTTTCAGTGGATCGATGCCGCCTGGAGATGGAGCCGATAAGCGTGGGATCGTGTATGGCGAACGTGGGGGAATCTTCTTTTTGCGATCGGATCCAGATAATGGTGTACTCCCAAGGAGTGCAGATGAAGTAGACCTTCGTGCGGTACGTTTGATGGCAGGGATAGTAGAGGAAGAGGCTGCTGAAGTAGACGCGATTGGCCGCAATGCAGGGGAGGAGAGGGGCGAGAAGGATGTAGATGAGGCAGTCGTGAGATTCAAGTTTGCGAAATCGGCTGAAGGTGTCAATGCGGGTGATATAATGGGGGTGAGCAGCAGCTGTGGTGCAGATGGGTTAAGATCATTTTTCTGTCTGAGGACCTGAACTACCTCGTTTTCGTCCGTGACCAAGTGACGGTTAAGAGCAGCCAAGTGAGAGAGATAGGGAGACATAAGAGTCATAAAGTGCAGTTCGCTTGCGTGAGAATGGCCAAAGACGGACGCGGCGGTTGAAGGCGTGGCCTCGCCGCCGAAGACCGACGCCGGCGTTCCCATCGCACTCGCATTTGCATCGCTGTGACCGCCGACGCTGTGGCCAGCAAGAGCGGACGAAGCGGACGGAGAAGAAGAGGAAGGCTGCCCAAACAGACTCTCGCCCGCGCCTGCGACACTCGTCAACAAGGCATCCATGTCCATCTCGTCCAGCTTGCGCAACTCAGCCTCAAGCGCCAGCGCAGTCTCCTCACTCATTCCAAGACCGTCCAGGCTCATCCCGTCTTCATGTACGTGATCGCCCCGTTTGGCCATCTAATTCCTTGGTATCGCCCTGAGGGTTTCTGGATCAAAAATGGAGATGACGTCGAATATTGGACGAGACCGTTATGGTCACAGATTAAAGATAAAATGTTAGATTTCTGGCATCTGGGATTCAACTCGCTGGAACAAGAGCGTCAGGAGGAGTGAACATATACAGTCGTGAGTTGAGCAAAGTGAGAGACGAGGCCATCACTCAGGCAAATTCAGTATACTGCGCGTTCATGACGTGCAAGGAATGAAATAAAATTGCCTTGTTTTTAAATTACATTTTGAGTGACTCCGCATTATTATTTAGTTTACTCCTATAGCGTGTAATATATCACGAAACCATCCTGCCAATGACCACGCCGGTTGTCTAAGGGATATGAATATATGCATGTGTTTCAATGGATGGATCTTAGCCTTTCTTCTGCGATGGCGTTATGGCGGCTCTTTCTGACACTTTGCCAAGTTGCCCCTATTCTTTTGGCTAAGTTCGATGTGTTCACTTATAAAACATGATATGGTGAACTTGAAGATACTCAATAAATTGTTGCAGATTCGATGTCGTACTACTCCGATCCCGAGTGTATACCGTCGTTAGTTTTTTGGCGTGAGTCTTAACGAGTTAGATAGCAGCATCTGTTTATTCGAACTACTTTTAGGTAGAACGAACCAAATTTATAAATTAATCTGTAGATCAGGCTAAGACGTTCCTCATTAAGTGCTGCTTCACAAATGAGAACGACCTTCAAAAACAAAAACCTGACTGCTAACCTGTTGCAGCCTCGCCTCGGCTGTGGCTCGCACATGCTCTGCTATATCCGGGTATTGTTTTACAACAAGTTGTAAATCCGCCCTCTTTAGCTCATATCTATTTCTACAGTTAGATTAGGATAGTACGGAGGGCCACCAACGTTGAGCATTGCGAGACGCATTTGACTGATGCAGTTCTCGGAATCGCCTCAATGACAGCAACTTCTCCGAAATACGCTGAAGGACCCGAAACGTTGTCGATAACTTCACCAAACGACGTCATCACCTCAACCTGCCCGGCTGCAAGGAAATACATGCTGTCGCCATACTGCTCAGCAGTGATAATCATATCACCTTTGTTCCAATTTTTCCGAGTCAGTGCCATCGATAACTCTTGTAAAAATGATTTGTCGATGTTTCGGAAAATGCTAATCTGCTTCCAGTAAGAATTTGAGAGGATATGAATAAAATCACCTTTCTCAGAGCTTGAACTCCAACCTCCATATCAAACTGGTCAGGGATTTGGTCTATTGACTTTGTTGCAAGAAGCGGCGTAGTGCGCTTTTTGTACAATTCATATCTCTCGTCAACAGCCTTTTTGATGGCCGTCTGTATCTCTTCATGTTCGCCAAGGACAAAGTCAAGATCTGATTTCCAGAGCTTGAATATCAAGCATTCTTGCTTGGCGCGAACGCTGGCGGTCCTTTGCATATTCATCAAGAGACCAACCTCTCCAAAAAAACTTCCTGCAGTCATTTCTGCGTGAACGTCCCCTGTAGGACCCACGACTTCTACGGATCCAGAGAGTATAAAATACATTGCGTCAGACTCTTGGCCAGTTGATATAATCAAGTAGTTTTTTGTGAACACGACAGACTTCATTTTCATGGCCAGTTGATCGAGAACGGCGTTGGACGTTTTCGAGAAAAGATCGATCTGCATAGATTCAGTAAGCGGGCTATTTTAAACTCAATAACTTTGTATCTCCAAACCTTTTTGATTTCCTTTCGCCCAATTTCATTCGCGAACTCGGCACCAAACTTTTCTTGACTCTCAACGTACTGTTGTTCCTTCCACCATGCTTCTTTACTCGCAGAGAAGTCGTTTACGCGTGCTCGGATCTCGGGGTCTGTCGCAATTATTTCGTCCAGCTTTTGCTTCGTGACTTAAATTAATTTACAGCAGTTAGATGAAATAGTAGAATTCATCTCAATACTTACTAACAGCTAAAGTGCACGCAGTTTTGGCGAGAACAGTTGCGGTCCTGTTCATTTTAAACACTGGCATTCGTGAGATAGAGGCATCAAATACGAGAACATCCAACTCACACACTCCCAGCTCTCCGAAAAATGTGCCGGGATTCAGCGTGCTTACTATTTTTCCGTCAACAAGGACTTGGGCATTTCCTCGAAGGAGGAAAAACATTTCTGCAGCCTCTTCTCCCTTCGACACGATTATGTGACCAAGCTTTCGCTTCATTTCGTAAGAAGCGAAGGCAACTTGTGTTATCATGTCTTCCGGAAATATTGCAAAGAGCGGAAGGGCTTTGAAAAATTTTACATAGGGATGACTGGTTTTGGAGCGGATACGCGGTAAAGAGCTTGACTGGGTCAATATGGTCACGTCAGAAAGTTCCGTTCGATTTTTAAAATCCGTGGTAGAGTCTGCCGAGAACTCTGTTGGACCCTCTGAATCTTCACTTACTGTCGATAAGATACTTTCGTTTCGGTTAAGAGACTTGATCTTCAAGAGCGACGAAGAGTTGTCAGACTTCCTGGCCTCGTTTACATTGTCCTTCCTCCTTGCAGCGGCTCTTGTAAGCGCTCGATTGTGTACTTCTTCGAAAGCTTTCATAGTATCAAGCTCCTCGGCTGTGAGTTTGTCTTGACGTCGTCGAACGCCTTTCAAAACCTCTACATAATCAATGAGAATGACCCGTAAGTTCGCGTTCTCTACTACGAGGTCTTTTACACGCGTTTTAAGTCGAGCGAAAGTTCCCTTCAACCCTGCAATGATTTCCAGATGTGTGGTCCGCTCGTCAACCAAAGATTGTATAGCCTCATTTTGACGAGTGACTCGCTGCTGCAAGGAATCAGCACAAGTCTTGTCCAGCTCACTGGCTAGTGTTCTGAGTTCAAGAGCAGCCATTATTGTGTCAGTTCAAGGAAAATTAGAGAAAATTTTATTCGAATGTTTTACCGTGTCCTTTCCAGAACTAATTAGAAAATTTGAATTGAGCATGAATATACAACAGGAGGTTGGCTTACTCACTGCACTCGATCGTCGCAAGTCTTCTGTATTTGTTCCGATTGATGGATCTTGTGGTACAACTGACTTTCGCTATACAGAACTGCACCCGTTTCCCACAATGTGGGCTTTAATGAGGCAGCACCTGCATGATGAAGCCCAGTGAGAGCGCGTCAACAGGACCATAACTGTGGAAGAGCACACGTCCTGATTAGTTGCGATACAAAAAGTACATGGCCAAGTTCAAATACATAAGTGTCCTTGAGACAAACCTTCGGAGTCGAAAATTGTCCAGCTCAACTTCTGAAACAGCAAGCTTCAGACTTGCTTGTTGTACACATAGTCATGAAAAATCAGGCAGAAACCGCAGAAGATGCACTCTTGTTGTTTCGCACAGTTACTCTCTTACAACGCGTGAGATCGTACCTAAAGGCAGTGTACAAGCTATGATGCAACAGCTTCAACTTAAGAACTGATGGCTGCAGTGGCGCACCTGGGAGAGTTGCAAGCGGCCCTGATTTAATAGGCCAAGCACAAATGAATATGTCAATTATAGCTTATTTGCATTGTCCTGTTTGATGACATGCGCTGTATACTTTCGATGAAATGTGATTGTATAGATGAACCGGATATATCTTTTCGCAGAACGGGCACTTGGATTTCGAATATTGGCACTTTCAAGATGGTCATATTTGCGTGAAGAGGGACAAAGTTGGCTCTGGAAGATCGTTTCGCTCCAAATCGCGTTTGAGTTTAGAAGTTATAACAATGCTATTGTTTGAAATATTGGCTTACCGATCCTCCCACTATTCATAAATTGAGCACATCAAAGTGCACTTATCGAGGGGACCTGTTCAATGATGGCAACTTGGACTAACAATGCTGACGGCCCAAAAACTTTTTGAATGAGAGCCCCATCCCCTGTGTGGATTTTGGTAGTCCCAGGAGCAAGAATGAAAATTCTTTCGCCCTTCTTATTGCTTTCAAATGAATTCCCGAGCCATTTTCATGGCTTACTCCGAAACGAATTAAATCTTGTCAACTTCTTGCACCTAATGTTGCAAATTCGCGCTTTCAGTACATCTTCAATCACTCCGCTGGGGGGGTAGGAGCTTCCTTACCCAGTGGGGTAGCGATGTGTGCGAGTGTCGTTACTTTTCGATGCAAGTTTGATACTGTTTGTTGGAGAAGCTCAGAAAATCAACCAGTTTTGATACACACAGAAGTGAAAGCAACGCAAAAGTATACAGACTGAAAGAATTCCAAGCCAGAAATGAACCCAGTAAAAGAACATATAATAAAGAAGATTTAGAACAAAACTTCTTTCTCTTTCAAAGAATAATGCATCGGCAGCCGATCCCACCTTCGGCAGGCTCCTCCTTCGGCGTGGTGCCTGGTGCCCCGGCTGAAAAATGTTGCTCAGATTTCTGGCTGAGAGAAAATTGAATGGTTATTACCGATAGGAGACTCTAGAGCGCCATTTTTGATGAGCAAATGGCACGTGGTTGTTTGACCCACAGGGATCTTGGCATCTGAATTGAACGGGTGGCGCGGGAGATCAGTAAAATATTGACGCCTGAGGAAATGTGAACGGGATTAACCTGCCAACGTCAAGGTGGGTTCCAAAAACTTTCCGCGGAGCAGAACACGAAGGTTAGCCGGTGTTTCGGGTCTCTCGCCAGACCAGTCTGTAATCAAGATGTACAAGTATTAGGAAAATCAGTTTGCTGCATAGGCAGAGCGGTTTGGGTCGTGAATCTTGTCTCGTATCTTGTTCATAATTGCTGAACACTCTGAAAGGCCTTACGCGCCTTTGCAGTCTTGTCCTCAATGCGCACAACTCGCCGTTTATATTAGAGTAATTGTCTGCATTGGGGAAGTACAGCACCGGCCGAGATCCACCAGCTTCGCGCTATGACATCAGTGTGGCTTACCGGAGGGCCAGTTGTTGAATATACTGTTTTTCAGGTCCTGGATCGAGTCCTTCGGCGCCAAGAGCAGATCCGTCTTTAGCCCAGACACAAGCAGCAGCCGCACGCACACTTGATCCTCAGGCACCTTGTCCACCGCCACCGACGCGGTTCCTGCCTTCGGCTGCGGCTCAGCCCCGGCCTCCGTCACGTTGTTCGTCTCGGAGCCTCGAGCGGGTGCAGCCTCAATCTCGTTCGCATTCGCGGGTGCTGGCGCGGGGGCGTCGGCCATGATCACTTTGGCGGGACGAGTTTTCTGATTGGGATCCCGGCTTCCACAACAATGCCCTCCCCGCGCCCCCGGCCTTAACTGAGGTGCCGTACTGACAGGGCAAACAATCGGTATATTCCAGGCGAGGTTCCGTGACAAGCGGAGTAAGCGGAACCAAGAGCCACAATCCTTTTCCACAAATCTCTCCAATAATTCCCTCCAAGCCATGTTCCGACTCACCAAGAAGGACAAGGACGTATCGCAGTCCACTCCGACGCTTACTCGCGGTGGGACTGCTGCGCAGAGCCTCGACATTGTCCGCGATCCCTCTCGCGATCGAGACACCTCAAACTCCTCCAGCGGACAGCAGCAGGCCACACTCTACAGATCAGATCCAAACATCCAGCTCTACACGCAGGCTATCACCGCGACTACGACAAGCCCTACGGAGAACCCCGTCACCCGAAAATCACGCGAATCCTCCTTTAACAACCCCGGTGCAGTGACAGCCACACCCTCCTTCACCGCGGCCCAAGCAAAATGGTGGGTCCTCGGCAAGACTGTTGGACTAGGCCAGCAAGACATCCTGAACGTCATCAATAGCAATGCTGCGCTCGCAAACACAACCAACAACAAATCATCCTCCAGCGGGAACAATACGGCCTCTTTAAACGGAATGGATGTAGCGTATCTGCCCGGTTATGCGGGCAGCGATTCTCCCTCTTGGCGGGAATTGAGGTCGCGCGTGCTCCCGCTGTTTAACGGTGAAGGATTAAAGGGATCCATTGAGGAGCTGAACGATGCTGTCGTGTGAGTATTTTTGGAGAAAATCGGGTGAATGTGTGAGCGAGGCGAGAGTTAATTAGAGGCGCATCAAAGAACGTGGGCGGTGAGGTCGAAGGAGATAACCCTTGAGGAAAAATATGCGTCAATCAAACAAGCTAGCGAATTCCCTGGAACAGAATGAGAGTGTTTTGATTAACATTCCAAAATAGCGACTGGCTTAACGAATCCACACTCCGCTCTAGCAGCATCCGGCAAGATGTAATCGAACTCGCGACCAGTGGTGTCCTCATACTGAACAAGCGCATGGTTATTAGTGGCGAAGAGACTCTCCTCCCGCGCGTATTGGACCTCTGGAGTTTCTTCTTTGGTACTATCGTACCATACGTGCAGGGCGTGTTCGTACCCATCCGAGAGCGGTTTCGGGATCTAGGTGGAAGTAGTGTGGGACTGGGCGGGTCTGGGAACTCTGTGCTGGCAAAAGGAGAGTCAGCCGCTGTGGTAGATGTACGCGCAGTGTGCATTGTGGCTTTTCGGGATCAGATTGTGATTCCGCTTGCGGAGCGAATTGAGGGTAAACGCATCCTTTCAGTGTAGTATTGTCCCTGTTCTAAATTAGAATTGCTCGCAGGCCTTTTGCCACGCTTCTTCCTTGAGCTGCCCGAGAAGAAGTTTATTGACATCTCATCTCGGAGCATACAGATGTTTTCCATCTTACAGAGTGTACGTGCTACGACACCGAGTAAAATCGGGATGGCGCCACCAGACGAGAAAGCACGCAAATGTCAGGAGCTGCTACAACTCATGCGCGATTGCGTGAAACTACACAATGAGAGCGGGAAGAAGATGGCCAAGATAAAAGAAAAGGAAGCGGCAGCGGCGCGGGCTGCGAGTTTGGACATGAGCAGGAGTGCAAGTGGCAGCATGGATGTGGTGCGGGGTGCAAGTTTGGACAGTGCGCGGGGATAAAAATGCATCATGCGCTCCCCTCTGAGCAGGTTGTTACATTCTCCTTGTAAAAAGCAAAATAGATCCTTTCAAAACAAATCTGCAGTTCTCTTGCTCCCCCCACATCCCCAGACCCGGTCCTTCCTTGCCCGCTTCACCTTTCCCGCCGCACCCGAAGGCACAAGTTGCCGGACGGAAAGCCCCATGCCGCCAATACCCAAGCTCAAGGACGCGTCCCTCGCCGGAGCAACTGCTGTCCCGCGCGCATTGGACTGTACCTGCCAATTACGTATCGTGATGGTCCCCGCGACCTTTCCGTCATCACGTGGCGCGTACGAGATGGGTGTATGCCTTATGATGGGTGGTGAAGGCCGTGACTGCTGCTGAGCGAGGTATCCACGCGAAAACAGTTGTAAAGGGGGAAGGTCCTGTTGCGGATCTGGTATGGGCCGAAGAGGACTCAAGGAGGTGTGACGCGATGGAGGTACTTGGAAGGTATGCGTGTGTGGTTGCGTTGACGTTTTCCGGTGTGGGTGACGAGATTTGGAGGTGATATGGCTACGAGACGAGGAGGCCGCTGATGGCGGCTTTGCTTCTTTGAGAACAATTTCTGAGATGTGGCTAATGTTCGAGAGGGGGCGGGAGGAAGCAATTGAGATTAGAGGCAAAACTGCACTGGGCAGGATTTCAGGAGCAGTCTGTTCAGCCTCGGGCATTGGAAGAGAACATAGGCTTCTTTCATCTGAATTGTCGTCCTTGTCTTCGTCCTTTGACTCTGTGACCTTCCTGTCAAGGATAAATCCTGTTTCCCTTTCGGGCACGGCCGGACTTCGCACAAGTTTCCGACCACCACTCTTGGGACGTTCAAAGGCGTCCAGTGTAATGGATGAAGGTTCAGCATCATAAGCGGTGGGCGTGAAAACGTCGATATAGTCATAACTGACTCCATAATGGATGCCTAGGCCAAGAGCTTTGGAAATATCGGGACCTTCCTCTAACTCCACTTTCCATGCATCTATTGGTGTATCCAAGAGGTTGGCGCGCCAAAATGTTGGGTCAATTGGTGAGTCCTCCCACGAAATTGAGATTGTCACAGCCTTCGGGAAAGAGGAATCATCCTCCGTCGCTTCACACTTCGAAGCGTGAACGTTGTCTACTATTTTAAGATTGTCAGATGGAGGAGCATCTGGTTCAGCAGCAGCAGCGATGTCCTTGTCAGCGTCAGCTTCCTTAAACCGCGATGTTACCAAATCAATCCCAATCCGAAATTCAAGTACAGGATCGTCTTGTTTATCATCTGGGGCTATCTTTCGGCGCGCCAGCTTTGAGTGTTTTCTCAGAGACGGCGGGAGCGAAATAATGTTCAAAGTGGGGTCCGAGACATGCATCGGATTCTCCAGTGCTTCTAAGCGCTGCGCAATGGTAATAGGCTTGGTAGAACGAGCAAGTACTCGTCGGTTCCGGTTGCGAGGACTTGCTTGTGGTTCGAGCATGGGATGCAGAATTGTCAAGAGGGCAGGTAGCTCAACAAGAAGAGCAGAAATTCGCGCCGGGCAACAACATTTTTGTGTTATGAGTAATCAGTGAATCTATTTCCCTTTTCACAGTTCTAAATCTAACCCTTAAAATCTACAAGTAATACAATCACCTTTTAAAATCATTCAACTTGCTCATTGGAATTAGTTGATTAATACTTCGCAGAGTTTCCGGAATATAGGGCGTAGCTGATATGTCTATCGGCTTCCCCTTCAACTTTTGACCTTGATGTTATTTCCCACTCTGAGGAGTTGGATAAGGCAGGGGCTTCAAGATCATGCATGTATGCCACATCAATTTTTCTCAATTGAACCCAGCCACAACGATGAGAAGCGCACTTGTCGTCCTTGCGATCGTGGTGTCCGTCCTTGCTCAGTCCAATGGTACCTCATTCAAGGGAGCGAATAACACAGCCATCGGCGTCCCATGCGTCTTTTCGTCGTGAGTCCTGGCTTTCCCGTTCCAACAAATGGGCTTCACATAGGCCCCATTTCAATCACAGCGACTGCAAGTTCGTGCTTGGCTCCTGGTTTTGGACAGGCGAGATGACGCCTGCAGAGTGGAACGATAAAATGGCCCGCAAATATCCCTCGTTCCAAACCGATTTCTCTGTTCCCTTCAACGACTCCACGTTCCTGTATGCCCGACCGCCTGCAGATCAAGATCCGCACCCCATCACACTGCGTGATATTAAGACTTGGAACGACGGAACCGACGCTACGGCCTTCATCACAGCCTGTGAGTTGAACAACTGACTTTGATTAATTTCCACTTTCTTTGACATTCCTGGACGACCTTGCCGCACACACAGATGCCGACCAAGTTACTCGTGACGGCAGTGCGCTCGATCTTATCACAGATGACTGGCTACGTTACTTTGGAAAGTTCTTGAAAAAGATTAACACTGAGACTGGTCGTCGTGTCATTCTGAGATGGTGTCCGGAGATGGTGAGTTTGGCAACGTTTGTTTCCCGGAAAACTTATTCTACGCAAAGGAGGGAGACTGGATGATGTACGGTTATTTCAACTTTCCACCCAATATCTACACCTCCGTTTGGAAGCGTATGTACACAATCCTCAAACAAGAATACCCTGATATTGTGATTGTTTGGGCTCCCAACTATGGGTAATTTAAAATATTTTTTGACGAAAGAGCATTCGGTACATGACTTAATGAAACAATAGGTGGCCCACCGACAAGGGAGGAAGCGTCGATCAATTTCCTGGTCCCGAATATGTGGACGCCATCGGTTCTTCCCTCTACTGGAAGGGATTTGGTACGAACACACGTGTAGAGCCCAATTTCATTCGAACCGTCATGAATGGTCAGTATGCGGTTGCGACACAGTACAAGAAGCCCTTCGTCATCACTGAGGCCTCAGGAGCTTGGGAGCGTGATGTTCCAAGCTCGATTGATCAAGTCACTCTCCAGAAGCAGTTCTGGGGCGAAGTTTTGAGCACGGACTTTTTGGACGCGTATCCCAACATTCAGGCTGCTTACATTTTCGACTTTGCCAAGGTATTTCCTCAAATTTCCATGAGATTTCTCTAATGGCATGATAGAGAGAGGAATACTTTCGAGATTTCAAGGTTTCGAACGACAGCGTGATTCGCACCATGTTTCAAGGACTAGTGAACGAGTTGGACACAAAGAGAGGGATGGCTTGGGCTAAGGATTTCACCACCACCACCACAACAACAACAACGACAACAACAACAATAAGTTCTGGGACCGGGGTGCCTTCTGCAGCGACCGGTGTAGCTGAGGTAGGCACCACCAAGAAATCTGATGCTGCAACGGCTAGTCTCTTTCATGTTGTTGTTGCGGTTGTTGCCTTGCTGCTTTAGGTTATGGGATAGATCAAATTTTTTCATAGATCCTGTTGGTAACAACGATGCCTCTTACTCATGCCATCAATATTGAATCCTCATAAAAAAATTGGCTGAAGAGTTGATGAAAAAGGGCGAGGCGCTGTCGCCCAATCAAAATAGTGTACTTCAAGCCTCCATTGTTTCGTTCCTTCATTGTCCTTTCCTCTAGCATTTGCCTGTAGTATGCGGCCCTCTCAGCCGCCCAAATCTGATTCAGTGTCGCAGCTTGCCTCAGGCAGTCGTCGTGTAGCACCACGTCAGTCGAAAGACCGTGTAAAACCCCTTTCAACCAAAAAACCGCTTCACGCATTCAACCCTATTCCGGCCAGTCTGAATCCAGACGCTTTTCTCCCAAACAAACTCAGTAAAGTAAGCGGACACCACGGGAGCAACGCAACGCTGCATGATGAGCTTGAAACGCTCAGTCATGTCAAATCAAAGCTCAACGCGACTGCGCTACCACCACCTGCGTCCGATTTAGCCACAAGCCGCACAAATAATACTCCACAGAGCGAGGAAGAGGACGTGAGCCGGTGGTTTGTGACGCCAGACATGTCGTTCGACCCTCATCATCAGAACGGGTCACCAGAAGCAAACAAAAAAACACACGTGTTTGCATACCATACTGGTGGAAACAAGTACAAGAATACACAGTCATCTATGTCAAGAAGAGAATGGGACACCAACACGAAGTTGACTCCGACCGTTGAGAAGGGGAAAGCGGGTGTTGCCTCGAAAAACAAGAACGCAGGCGGTGGAAGGTGACATTCGCTTTCATGCACTTTCTCAACTTCTGATTCGCTGCTGAAAGGTTGAAGACGCTGGAAGCTCCTGATAACAGGTTACGCTCAATGGGGTTCGGCTCAAATACCTCGCTCGATGAAACTATCAATACCCCCGAGACGGAAAAACCTATCACTCCAGGAAATTCCTCTGAATCGAACTCCGAAGCTTCAATATGCAGCAGTACTGCATCACTCTCAGCATCAAAATCTGCCACTGCTGCGTCGACCCCCTCCACCGCTCCACTCAACGACGAGGATCACTTCAAAAGCCTCAGTATCAGCAACCTCGAAAAGGCACCCTCACTGCCCTTTCTCTCCAACTTGCAGCCTGAGCGTGCAACAACGGCAACCTTGCTCATCGCGAACTGCAAAGGCTGCGCTCGTCCCATTTCAAGTGCGCAAGCCTGTCTGTCAGCAATTGGATTCATGTGGCATTCAGAATGCTTCAAGTGCGCGAACACGCAGTGTGGTACATGCGCTTTCTTGATGATTCCGGCTTTTAGTAACGCTACTGGAACACAGCAAAACAAATCGGACAAGGAAGCTTTTATCAACGCGGTCGATTCTGCTACTGCGAAAGTTGCTGGAAGGGCGACTGTTGCCCTAAATGCGAGGAATGCGGAAACCCCATTGACGATGTACGTTCGCCATCTCGCTGAGCCATTGAAACGACGCTCAAAAATATGAACTTTTCCCAGCGCAAGGAGCAGACCCTGGTACAAGGTCACGCGTACCATAAAACTTGTTTCACGTGCTCGCTTTGCGAGAAACCGCTCCTGCCCATGACACAGTTTGTCGAGCCTGGCGGAGTTCGCTGTTGCTTGCCCTGCTACGCTGAAGTCCATGGAAAGCGATGCAGAGGTTGTGGGGATATGTGCACCGTGAGTGGCGCCTTTTACTTTTGTGTTTTAGGTATGAACTGAAGTTGTTTGCAGGCAGACTTTGTATCTGTGTCTAGAGGTCACACATACCACAAGGTGTGCATAACGTGCTCAGTGTGCTACCGCACATTGGAGGACTGTCACACATTTTATCAACAGGGGGGTGTCTTCTTTTGCGATGAACACCATACTCCAGATGAGGCAAGAAAAGTATCAGGGGAGGAAAAATCTGAGGCCGAGTACGAAGTGGATGAGAAAAACACTTATGTCGACGAATCGACAATCGCCAATTCGTCTTCTGGTGAGCATACAAGTTGAACACCAGCATGGCAGAACGAATAAAATCGTATATTATGAAACCCATTCCAGACCATAACAAGGGGATCAAACGTTGATAGACTCCTGCTTTACACCAGCCTTCAAAATGGCTTTGTACGGAGCCAACGCAGGCTCCACCTCATTCTTCAAAAATTTGTCCACTTGCTGCGGGGCCCGTCCAACAAAAGTCTTGGGGTCTAAAAGCTCCTTCATATGCGGCACCATGGGCGCAAAGTACTCGCATTTCTTGATACGCTCTATCAAGTCGTTCTCACCCCCTTCGTCCTTAACGACCCGTCCAGCCTGGTGACTTAGCACACGAATCTCTTCGTGGCATCTCTGTCTGTCCCCGCCCGCCTTCTTGACCATAAACATGATGAAGTTCTCAGTCGCCATGAAGGGCAATTCCTGCACAATGCGGCGCTCAATGACTTTTGGGTAGACTACCATTCCATCCACAATGTTCTGAATCAGCGAGAGCACAATGTCCGCCGTCAGGAACGCCTCCGGGATGCTCACGCGGCGGTTTGCGCTGTCGTCCAGGGTGCGCTCGAGCCACTGCACCGCCGCAGTCTGCTGCACATTGCCCACAAGCGTCATCAAATGACGCGCTAGGGAGCACACGCGCTCGCAGCGCATAGGATTGCGTTTGTAGGCCATAGCGGACGAGCCAATCTGGTCCTTCTCGAAGGGCTCTTCAATCTCTTTGAGGGAGGCGAGGATGCGGATGTCGCTGCACATCTTGTGCGCCGTGGCGCCGAAACTGGCGAGGGTGGAGAGGACGTCGAGGTCTACCTTCCGCGTGTAGGTTTGACCCGTGACGGGGTATGCAGCGGGGAAGCCCTGCATGTGGGTGACGAGGTCGTCGAGCTGCTCGACCTTGTCGTGGTCGCCGTCAAAGAGTGTGAGGAAGGAGGCTTGAGTACCCGTTGTTCCTTTTACGCCGCGGAAGCGGAGATCCGCGCGGGCGCGGGATATGTTTCGGAGGTCCATGATCAGTTCTTGAATCCAGAGGGTGGCACGCTTGCCGACAGTGGTGAGCTGGGCGGGTTGGAGGTGTGTGAATCCGAGTGTGGGCAGGTCCTTGTACGTCTTGGCAAAGTTGGACAGCTTGTCAATGCAGCTTGCAAGCTTAGGGATGATGATGTCGAGAGCTGTGTAGAATCATTTTAAGAGAAAATCGCGCCCAACTCCGATCTGGAGGACAAGTGTTGAAGTTACCATCGCGCATCATTATGAGTTCCGAGTTGTCGGTCACGTAGCAAGATGTGGCACCTAAGTGAATGATTCCAGCCGCCTTGGGAGCAGCCACACCGAACGTGTGCACGTGGGCCATGACGTCGTGGCGCCGGCGCTTTTCCTCGGCGGCAGCCATTTCATAGTCAATGTCGAACAGGTGTGCGGCCATTTCCTATTTAATCGAGCAAGTATGTGATCAGGGAGACTTTCCCACGTAATTAAAGGGGCAGAACCTTGAGGGCTTCGTCGGTGATGTCGGTGAGCCCCAACTTCTGCTCTGCCGCCGCCAGCGTGAGCCACAGCTTTCGCCAAGTGCTGAACTTATTTGCATCGCTCTAATTATGATTATCATAATGGTGTTAAGTTAATGCGGAAAGAAGCAGGAGGAAAGATGGAAAACGCACAAAGTTGTGAGCCATTTCGGCGGAGGCGTAACGCGAGGTCAGCGGCGAGTTGTAGCGCTCGTGCGGAGAGACAGTCGACGCGGACGGAGCCTTCGACGAGAGCGCCGCGGCAACGAATGCGTGCGTCGCTTCTTCGCTCGCGTCCATTTTCTGCTTTTTCACTCTCATTTTCTACCTACTTTTGGGGAAGGTGGAAACGAGGGAAACGTGGGAAAAAGAGAAAAACAACGAAGAAGGGAACCACAGATGTACCAACACTTTGTGTCCAGAAAGTGGATTATTGCGTCCAATGATCCTCTCGTTCGTGTTGGAACAAGGCAAAGACATTCCCATCCCCGCCAATCCATTGTTCCAGCCCTTCCATTTCCAAAAACAGCAGCAAGCCTTGATCATCGAATCATCTGCGGCCATGGAAAGAAACGACAGCCACGCGAGGAAACAGTCCGCGTCAAAGAGACACGCCAAGTTTGACTTTTCGCAATCGACTGGTGATTGATTGGCCACCTCGTGATTCAACTGACATTGCGCACCATCACCTCACACCCCTCGACGCGTGTTTCCACAGCCACTCATTTCACAAGCGAGTCCGAGATTGCTGCTTACATCAACTGGATCAACACGCAACTCGCGTCGGACACTGACTTGGCGGAGCACTTGCCAATCCCTCTTGGAAAGGAAAATGCGCTCTTTGAGGCCTGCAACGACGGACTTCTTCTTTGCAAGCTCATAAACAATTCAGTTCCCACCACCATCCCGGAAAAGGTGATCAATAAGAAGCCAAAATCAATCATCCACAGACACGAAAATTTGCAAAGGGCACTCGCCGGTGCCGTCAAAATTGGTGTACAGGTCCATAACCTCTCCGCCGAGGATCTTCTCCAAGGAACCCCTCATCTCTGTCTCGGCCTTATTTGGCAAGTAATCAAGGCGTGTACAGAACCTCCCGCTATTCCGTTCAATCCAAAAGCTAAAACCAACCCCCTCTCATAGATTGGCCTCCTCCAGAACGTCAGCCCCGTCGGCCCCGAAAGTGCCCATAATAGCACGCAAGATATGCCCTCCAAAGCTGACCCAAGCACTCAGAGCCTTGAGCGCGCCCTTCTCAAATGGGTCAACGGCACTCTCGCTCGCCTCGACGCGCCTGTCCGCATCGGCAACTTTGGTACCGATCTGAGCGACAGTGTCGCCCTCGCGTTCCTCATCGCGAGCTTCGATGACAGCGACGCGAAGGCGCGCGAGATTCTCGCCGAGGCCGACATTTTAAAGCGGGCGGAGCGCACATTGGAGTATGCAGCACGGTTTGATTGTCGCCATTTTGCGAGTGCCGGGGACATTGTGGGAGGAAACAAGAATTTGAATTTGGCTTTTGTTGCCGTGTTGCATAATCTCAAGGTGGCTCGAGAAAAGAACGCGGCTGTGCGCATTGAGTTGGAAGGTGCCAAGGAGGATGCCGAGGCTAAGCTTTTGAGAGTAGCGAGCAGCAAGGATGTTGAGTTGAAGCGGCTCAAGATGCAGTTGCAGGACATGACTGAGGACGCAGAGCGCTTGAAGGAGGAAAGAGATGCACTGGAAACAGAGCTGAATGATTACAAGGTAGCGGCAGAGGGGCAGGAGGAATACAGTGCTCAGGCGGACATGTTGCGAACACAGTTGGCAGGGTTGGAAGAAGAGTTGCGCGCATCCAAGAAGTTGAACGAGACTGTCACAAGCAGCTTTGAATCGTTGACTCATACTGTTTCTGAAGTTTACTCGGCCAAGGAAGACCTCGAAAAGAAGCTCCAATCAAGCCGGCAGAATATAACGAACGAACTTCCCGCTCTGCAAGGTCAACTAAATGCAGCCAACTTGAAGATTATGGAACTTGAAATGGAAAACCAAATGTTGCGTGAAAACCTGGCCGATTTGAGGTACTCTAACTGTCTTTAATGTGAAGCGTTAACAAAGATTTCCCTTTCATGCAAGGACCATGAATGACTCCCTTCAAAGCCTTGCTGATCTCTCTGCACCTGCCAACTCGATGCAAAATCTCAATGCCAGCCAAGAAGACCTCGAAAACCTCAGCAGCAAACTCCAGGCCAGTGAAATCAATAGCCAAAGTTTGCAATACAGACTCCTCGCTCTGCAAACAGCAAACGATGAAAAGGAAGCCCAGCTGCAACAGGCTCTCAAACGCGCCAAGGACGCTGAACAACAAGTGTACGCGAGCACAGAGTCCTTCAGCCAACTGTATGCAAAAGTGAAAGGAAGCCTCGAACTGGGAGACAAAGACGACACCGACTTGAAAAAGAGACAGCGCGAGCTTCTCCAATCGATAGACACGGTATACGAAGAAACTCTGCAGCTGACACTATTGAGCAAGAATGACCCAGAACGGGAGCGGCTCATGCAAGAGCAGATTCAGCAAATGCAGCAACTGACGATTCAGCTTGTACAGCAAGTGAATTACAACGAGGCTCAAGTCGTGGAACGTGTTATCTCCGATTTGAAACAGCAAGGCAATTTGTTTGACAAGCTGCAACTTAAGGATAATTCACAGCGTCAGCTTGTGGACGCACTATCTCAGTTTGTGTTTCAACTAAACAGCAAAGCTAAAGATTCAGAAAAGGTGGCACAGGAGCTGTCAACGTCTGTGGAAACTTTGAACTTCGAGCTGCAAAAGCTCAAAGAAAAACCAATGCAACAGCACCAATACCGTGAAGCCGATATTGAATCCGTGGCAGTTTTGGCTCCCGCAGAGAAGACATCTCACAAACAAGAATACATTCAGTTGGAAGTCGAGAAGGCAAGCCTCAAGGATCGCCTCGCCCTCCTACAAAAGACGGCCGCCGCCATCATGCAGCAAAGATCCATTCTCATCAATGAAAATAAGCGGCTCCAGGACAATCAATCTGAAGAAGCCCTCAATTTGTCTCTCCAGATTCGCTCCCTCGACAACCTGTTGGAGGAAAACATGAAAATGCGCGACGACATGGAGCGCAATGCAAGCAAGGAGGTGCAAGACGCCATTCGACTCGAGAGTGTCCGCGGTCAGCAAGCCATGGCCATGCAGAACGCGAAGGTGCAGACCCACATTGATGCAATTCTCAAATCAGAGGATTGTTTGATTGAAGATTTGACACGCATGAGGGAGAGCAACGAAAATTTGCAAGAGCAGTTGGAGGATGCGCAAAAGTGCATTTCAGCTTTGATGGCACAGCGGAGCATCTTGTTGAAGGAACGAGAGGAATTGAAACAGAGTAAGTTTACGACCAAGTCGGAACAGTCGTTGTCAACAGACTCTGAACAGAACTTGAGCCGCACGAAGCACAACAACAGTTTCGCATCGGCTCCAAACTTGTCGAAATGAAGCTCCTTTTATTTTAGTTGAGATGAACTCTTGAATAAAAGATCCAATGGTGAGAATTCCCATAACGTAACCTTTCGCCAAGTTGCTGCAATATTTACAGCAATATCCCAGAAAGTCGCGATCCAAGCGCATATATCGACAATCTCACGAATTAAAATTGGACAGAATGGTTCCTGAATTTGTTGTTAGTCTCAGAAAATAGGGATCAAGGCCTTACTTCCAAAGACATCGCTTCCCTGTACATTTACGTGCATCGATGAGCAACACAGTCGTAGGAACAAAGCTCCATTCACTCCGTTCGCGGTAGTGCAAGATGCAAGGCTGCTGCAGTCCTTCTACCATGACCTTGACCGGTGTTGCTTTTGTTACTATCGTCATGCTAGACATAAGAAAAGGGACAAGTTTGGGTATCTTCATTCTGCATATATCTGCCCTTACGAAATGAAATAGAATGAGTTCCTTAAAAATGTAAAGAAACGCAGTCGTGATCTCCCATTGTTGAATAGAAATTTAGACCATTTCTCCTTTCTTTATTCTGCAAACTTCTCCAGACCCGTGACACCTGCATCCCACGCGCCCTCCTCCAATCGCTGTACTACATTTTTAGAGCTCAACACGCAATCGTTCACACCAACCCCCAAATAACTCGACCCAACCACGGACAGGTTTCCCCCAAACTCCCCCAAAAGTGCTTCATGCACCCCATGCATACGCGCCGCATGACCCACCGTATACTGCGGAATACACTGCCTCTGCAAACTCACCCGCGTCGCAACCGGATCGCCACGGACCCCCAAGTCATCCCTCAAGGCCTCGCGCGCAAGCGCAAGACACTGCGTCTCGCTGAACCCGTCCGGAAACACCTCCTTGAAGCGATGCCCGCCCATCATGCACGTGAGACGAGTGGCGGGACGTGCGTCCTGCCCAGGCACGGCGACGCTGTCAAAAATGACGCCGATGACGCTGCTCTTTTGCGTGCGCGGGACAAGGTAGCCGAATCCTTCGATAGACAGGAGGTTGGGATCGTTGAAGAGGAGGTTGACGACGGCAACATCCACAAAAGGGGTTTGGTTTAGTATAGGCGGAATTGCACTCGAAACTGGAAGGAGAGGAGAAAGAGCGTGTGAAGGGAGACTGCTTATGACATGGCTGGCGGAAATGGAGCTGCCGGAGTCTGTAGTAACCTGAATTCCGTTGGGCGTGTTTTCAAGCTTTGTTGCTTTTGCATTGCTTACTATCTGGATTTGTGGATGGTTCTTTTCAAGGTCTAGCCTGATGGCATCCGTAAAAGTCTGAAGTCCGTTTTTGAAGGCGTATACGCTACAGGCCTTGATACGCTTGATGAATGCCAAACTTTCCGGGCTGATGTCGGTGGGAAACTTTTCCGGAGTCTTGTCAAATGCAGCCGAAACGAGACTTCGCACCACCGAACCGTGCTTTTGCTCAGCCTATTTTCGTAAATAAATATAGACGCGTTTCTTGCTCGAATGCACGCGCATTCGAAAAAAGCATCACTGATGGCGCATTCAAGGTGGCCCAAGAATGCGCCATCAGATTATTTGCAGAGTGGCGCTCACCTCCCAAAGGACTGAAAAACACGACTTGACACTCAGCACCCTCGAATCACCGGCGTAAATACCATGAACAAGAGCTGAAATCATGTTCTCAGCCACATGCTTCCCGAAGCGACGCGATACAAAGTCGTGGATGGATTCGTCACGCAGACCAGAGCGGGAGACGAAGGGTTCGAGGGCCCCTCGGGCCAGCACTCCGCGAAACACGTGATCCGAGGGGGGGAATAACGCCTCCGTCAGGGATGTTGGCATCTTGTCGAGCTTGCCGTTGAACTTGATGAATCTGTTCCTGGCCGCCGGCGACGACTTTGGCACTGCGACGACCTCCTTCTCGAGACCGAGACGATGCACGAGATCGAGGGTGACGGAGCCCTGAATCCCGTTGGGACGCAACGTGCGCGGCCCGGCTTCGAGCACGGCCCCGTCCTCGAGACGACGGGTGTCGACCCAGCCGCCAAGCCGCGGACTCGACTCCAACACAGTCACTTGCACGGATCGATTCGCCTGCGCGAGGAACCACGCGGCGCTGAGGCCAGAGAGACCCCCGCCAAGGATCGCAACGTGTTTCGTGGATTGAACCATCTTCACGGACCGAACGCCCTTTCCCGCTTCATCAACTGCAATGTGAGGCTATTCGAATTCCAACAACTCTTTCGCTCGTTCAGCCTGGCTTGAGTCTGAAACGCCGCGGAAGAATTTATTAACACCCTTCCCCAAGTCATACTCGTCATCTTCGACAACAAGCTCGTTAAGATGGACGGGCCTTGTCTGGGAGGAAAAATCGATTTCATCTGCCTCCTCACAAACCCGCCGATTTAAATACATCTTCTGGTGGCGAACAGCGCGGGAGTGGTCCCTCGTCGCACCAAGAAAACAAAGATGAATGGATGGAAAACTACAAGGACAGCAACAAGGAGAAAGTGCAGGTGGAAGAGG
>MU614605.1:2106-62757 GCA_025201725.1 Chytriomyces sp. MP71
GGCTCTTTTACATTGCAATGGAATCCGTGTGACGGGCAGACTCGCCCCTTCTCATTGGAGGACTCAGAAGACTCAAAACGCGACCAGGATACGCCAAATACAATGGTGCCAGAACTGGCTCCCTGATGCGGTATATAGTCTCAGCAGCATTCAATTGGTACTGGGGATATCGCAGCGCAGCCTGCACTTGTCGTGGCGAGCGTGACCAAACGCTGCAATTACTTCGTTTTCAGGATATAGATTCCTGGATGCGTTGGCGCCTAGAAAACGTCAGGAGTTCCGTTCGAGCTGCATCTTCATTCAGATTGTCATCATACGATGAAAAGACAGGGGACTTCGTCACACCTTGCACGTTGCAGTTGATGAATTATACTAGTCGGGATGAGATGGCACGTCCAGTGAAAGTAGAAATCGCGAGGTAATGGCTCACTTGACAAATAATGAGGATGCATTTATCCCTCATAATCAGATCCAAGTGCAAGTGCTCAATTTTGTGTGAGCGTAGAAGAGAAACAAACAAAGAATGCTCGTATTTCGCATTTGGTCTTGCACCGCACAATGACCCACCAAAAAGACATTATAATCACGACTCAACGGATGGGCACATGTGAGTCCGTGCGCATAATGAAGTCCGATGCATTCCACGATCAAATCAAATCAAATCTGTAATTATCTTTTCCATTCATTTGCGCCATTACCACGTCTTGATCCAGGAAACCTCCGAAACTTTATCATACCAACAGTCCGAACCATTGGACTGATATTCGATTCGTGGTTGGGCTCCAGAGTCGAAAAGAAATACTTCCACTGCGACTCCAATGCAGGAATAGAAATTAACCGGTGTCTAACATGCTTCCTGCCTCGATGCCTGTGGGTTTAGGAACCTCTTCAAGTGGCTTAAAAGTATTGTATAGAGGTCAGGACCATCTAGAGCATAGATATATGCCCCCACATAAAACCGTGTACCTTCGCTTCCTCCCGTTATACTCACCAATGCGTATTGCAGTCTCAATTTCTCAACGGCCCGAAACACTTCGTCATGCGCCTCAAAACCTACAAGCGAATTCAGCTGCGGCCAAAGTTGAACAGGCCAACGATGCGAGATCATTTGGTACGTTTCGTCGCTGTGACAGAGAGCGATGATCAAGAACATCCCCAGATAAGGTACTCACTCGACTTCATTTGAACGGGCAGGCAGCCAACGATATCCCCAACATCGAAAAGCCCGTCACATGATCCTGCATGCAAATATTCGACTGCCTCGTGTTCCATAGGCGAGTGTGGTTGATGCATCACGCGCGCGCGAGTTGAAGCCGACTTTTGCACTAAGAGGCCACCCAGACACGACGCGCATTCGATCCACGTTTGCAGACGCAGAATTTCTTTCGACGCAGGAACAAGTCAGCTTATTGCGATTACGTCTATTAATAATTGCAAGCAGTTGAGATTTCTCGCCGGATAGAGCTCATTGTGGATTCAAGCCGAATGGAAACTTGGATCATGAGTCACGAAAGTAAGCAACATGATCACGATGAGATCCAAGTTCCGAGACGCGAACGCGTGAATTGAAGTTCCTCGCGCGTTGGTTGGTATCCAGAAAGCCAGCTTTCCAGCATGTGGGCTATTATGGTTGCTTCAACGGTGCAAACGCAACTATGCTATAATCAATATCACGTGTATGCTCTCTGTTCACTCATGTGCTGTCATCAATGCCGGGTCAGTGAGGAGCTCGCAGCAATGCTGAGCTGTGACTAATGCTGGGTATTTTAATGTCGACACCTTTTTCGCCTCTACCCCTGCACTTTGACTGCAGTGCACAACTCGGAATGAACGATAGACGTCTGCCTTTTAATTCGGTGCTGTCTGCAAGAAATATATAATGGGCCTCATGAAGGAGACGAGGACTTGCAATCACGAAATCCGGGCTCAACGAGACGCATCGCCGCCACAGTAGCCCACCCTGTACCTTTTGCGCATAACTTTACCCAGATTATGAAGAAGCGCTGTTCATTCTCGCCTCGCTTGGCGTCAAGCTGTAGAATGGGACACGAAACTAAACGGGTGGACATCATGAGGCCGGAATCAACAAAGAATCACCGCAACACGTAAATATGCCGGTTGTATTGTTGCTGCTTCATGGAGTGTCTCAAATGGTGCTTTGGTGAGGAGCTTGTTTGAGAATGTCAATAACACATCAGAATAACAGGCAAAACAGGGCCTACCGCGACTAGACCTGTCGCCGCTATGATACGATGATCTGTTTCAGGGCACTGGTACGATGAAGCAGAGAAGTTGATCCTCTCTAGGTTCCATGGCTGTTCTGGCCAAGGACTGACTGCTCGGCTGGATTGCACGCACTTTGCCAAACAGTAGAAGTTGGAGCATTGCAAAGCATTTCAACCCGGCGAACGTTGGGTGAAAGATGCAATTCGCCCTGGTCCGTGAGTTGATTCGGTTCACCCTGTGACATTGTCAGCAAAAAGCAATCCGGCGCAATTAATTTTGTCACATAACTCGGTAATAAAAATATCTTGCTCATGAAATGTTTGATGCAATAAGTTGCGATTTAAGTGTCGAGAGTTTTTCAAAATGACTCGAGGCTCAGAATTCCCCACTTTTCTTTCTGAACGACTTAAAGGGTATTCATGGACGCCAAACTTCATTCACGGACGGGAAGGTACAAAGCAAATGGACGTGTCTATTCCCCCTATGCGTTTTTCAAAAAATTTCTCCAACAGATGAAAGCCGCCGAGAACCAGGACAACAAAGGTGCCTGGAAACGACTTTATCTCTTTCCGACTTCCTTGATTCCCGGCTTGTGCGCTCCGATGGATGGAATCTGGGACCTTCTGTGTGGCTGCGCCATCTGTGAACTAACCTCGCTTGAATACCTACAGACTCCTCCTGGCCCGCCAAGCGATCCTTAGTCCACCAGCACCGAATCATCCGATACAGCACTCCTCCGAGCTCGCTCGTCTTTCGCCATGATATAACAACAAACCAAGTTGTTCTCGCAGTAATAGCTCCAACAACCTCCTCCGACACCATCATTTCTAAATCATACACAGTCATCAAAGTCTTCCTCTCGCAAACTCTTGTTTCATACAAGCGGCTCCTTTACATCGCAACGGGATCTGTGTGTCAGGCAGACTCGCCCCTTCCCTTCGGCGGACTCAAAACGCGACCAGGATACGCCGAATATCACGGAGCCAGTACGGGCTCCCTCCTGCGGTATATAATCTCGGCGGCATTCAAATGGTACTGGAGGTGTCGCGGCGCGGAAGCCCTTCACTTTGTCGCGGCGAGTGTGAACCAAACTCTGCAACTTCATCGCGATCAGAATATAGATTTCCTGGATGAGTTGATGCTGAGAGGGATGAAGAGGGCGGGCCATATTGATTGGATGAAAGCAGCGAGAGTTCCATTCGAGTTGCGGCATAAATCAGAAAATCGACGCGATGGGAGGACAGTGGTCTTATTCACACCGCATAGATTGCGGCAACATGTCGAAGGTTGATGGATGGGGATTACGTCCGGAAAGGAACTGGATGGAGGAAGTGAAGGATGTTGACAACGCCAAAGAATTAAACGAACATGCGTTCGTTCTTTATCTGCAAAGCAAAGCAATTACATTTGAAAACCTATGGTGAATAAGGAGAATGAACATAGGGAAGCTGACTTTGAATTGCGAAGACCCTCACCACAATGTCCACGACCCCAAGAGAATGCAATCACGGTCATATGTTATACCCTAATCGATATATATGGTCGGTCATTTCAGGCCGGCGGTTTTCATCGCCGGTTTCAATTGGTTGGCATGCCACTTCATTGTGTTTCGCAGTCTCTGGTTCATTGTATCGCACCTCAAACAGAATCAAGATTGCTTTCATTGTTTCCATTCACATGCCTTGGATGCTTCTGCCGACGGACAGATACTTAAAATCTGCTTTCGCATGCCATCGTTTCCGCGCAACAAGGCCCACAAAGCGCATCGAATCGCCTCTACTCGTGACTTCCAATAATGTGTTTCAAAGTCACTGGCGCGTTTTGCCCACGAAACGAGGCTTCGAGTCGTGATCAGAGTCTTGGCTTCGGAATCAACCAACCGCCACATTATACGCAATCACCAGGAGTATATGGAATTAGTTGCCTCGGAAAGTGTGACGATTGGAAAAATTCGGCTTAACCAGCAAGTCCATTAAGTTTTTCTTGAATGATATCATTCTCCACACGCCAATACGGAGACTGTTTGACCAACGATTTTTCGGCCAATGAATGTGAGGTAAACAGCTATCCTAAGCCTATTATTTGAATCAACGGAACGCATAGTCGTCGGCAATAAATATGGTCATTAGCACAAACCAGGTAAATATGATTATGCATTTTCAGGAAGTCAAGAAACTCCTTCTCCTTGAATAGTGAGGTGAACGTCCGCCCAAGCCATCCTCCTCACCTCCTTGGCAGATTTGACCTGCAGATCAGTGTCATTTAGACCTTTTCTCGCAACTGTGGCAAAGAGTTGCCGAGGTTTGAATCCTCGCGACGCGTCAGATGCAAGATAGCTACTCCATGTTGTGAACGGCTCGCTGCTTACGTAATCGCGAGTGCAAGCCGTTCACGTGTACTCTAAAGCATGATCACCCTCATCCATACGGAACTGCCTGTCGACAGAACTTCCCTGATCAAACAGTATCGGCAGAATATGGGCTGTCGTCAATCATGAATATGTTGCTCGTGAAACATGTACATTTCAATTTTGACGTCGTTGTGCCCGCACATTCATGAGTCGCGGCCTCCGACAGATTAGAGTCCACAGCAATCTGTTTGTTGATAATGTTTGGCAGCCCTAGGGTAGCCGTGGTTGAGATTACCAAAGTTGTCCATCATGGGACGCCCGCCAGACGCCAGCACACAGTCATAAGTATGTTACGCCTCCTCTGTTGCTCTATGCGCGATGTTGTCTTCATGTCGTGCACGAAGGGATGTGAAGACAATTGCATTACGAGTTCCGTCCTGCTGGGACCGAGCTTTCGAGGCCCGACAGTCCCTCCAAGCGTACCAGTCAGTGACCCAGCCTCACGTTTGCAAGCAAAGGTTCCTCGTTTTTGGAGCTGATCCTTTCATTTCCCCGAGCTTAGTCAGAGAAGTTCCAAAACACCCCGCCCGACATTTCAGGGGATTTATCTCGTCCTATTCGTTGTCTGGTAGTATGCACTGACTCTCATAAAACTTATTGAGGATGGTAAAAGAATGATGTCAACTGCTGTCACTCACTCCATCCAGCACAAGCAACACTAAGACAACCCTATCCAGCAACCACAACCACTTGTCCGCAAAATGCCGGAACAAAAGTTTGCAAAAATATAGAAATAAATTAATGTCTGTTATGGAATCGATAATTGAAGTGCCTTTTCATGCTCCACAATGCGACGCATTCATTGACATCGTACACCAAATCAATTTGAACGCCTTCGAGAGCAAGCCGTCCTTGCGTGCAGCGTACCGTTCAAAACTCTTATTTGATAATGTAGAAGAATACCCTCGGTCACGCGTCCGTCCAAACCTGTCGGTACAAGTTGTTACTACTGATTTTCAGTTTACTTCTTCGGCGTCTCATAAATATGGACTGTAGGGTAAAAAATTACACGCAATCACTTTGAAGAAGGGTTTAGCCATCAACCATATTGGGGGATATGTCACAAAGCAAGTGCTTAAAACTATCAGGGCAATTTCAAAAGTCAGAAAAGTGTTGAAGGACGCACTTAGGGGTTTCATTCATTCCGATTTGAGGTTGCCCTCGTTTCTTTTGTTCGTCAGTCTCCAACTTGGAAGTTTCACAGGAGTTGTAGGTCGGCGATTGTTACCGTCAGAGCGCTTGCGTCACTTCTGCCCTACATAGTACTGTATATTTAGTGTTAATATACAGATTTATAGAAATAAATATAAGATAAAATGAGAAATATATTAATAAAGTTACCATAAAAAATTTATTTAATTTTTGGACGGGTAGCAATCTAATAACACAGTAGTATGTATGGAGCGACAATTAATGACTGGAATTACTGGTTGGGATAAAGGTGCACTATCATTGCAAGCTCATGGCAAGGGCCGCCGGCGGTCCTTTTACTGGATAGATTGTGAGTCGAGGCTGGAAGCAAAGAATATTGCATTTCTCGTATGGTTTTGGACGCATGCTTTATTCACTCTTATCACAGCCCAATTAATTCTCAAGATTGCTGAGGTCCAAACTAAAAATCGCACTGAAAAACTTGAGTTTCTCTGGGGTGGCAGTAACTGTCTTTTCAAATTCGCTTTGTGTTTGAGGAAGTCTTATTTGAATAGAGTCTAGAAATTCAACCTTTTTGTGGAATCGTTTGGTTGCATTTTGGTGTGCATTTTTGAAGTGGGTGGGTTTGACGGACAGTTTTCGTCGCAGCACACACGCCCAGCATGAGGGCCATCATTCAGAGTTCAAACTCTGTATCAGACTTCAAGAGTCTTTTCTCCACGTCGTCGTTGTCGACGTCATACTCCAGCCACGTCCGCACAGCGTCGAACGCGACGAGCATACATAACCGCTCACCACTCGTCGACGAATTTGTTCAGATTGCGGCCGAGTTCAGTCTAATGGCAAAAAGACCTGAAGATATTGAAGACGTGGACGCATCAACTCTGTTTGACATGGCGTTGGAATGTGTACGCATTTGTTTGATTGAAGACGGTGCCACGGCATATCCTCACGACCCGAATCTACACAGGGCTATTCAACAACATCAGAAGCCAAAAAGGAGAATATGCGCCGGATTCCAAAGGAGCAAAAGCTTCAAATTGTGAAGCAAGTTTATGTAAGTTGCGTGAGAAACCCGAAGCGCATAAGCTAAATATGAACTTGCTTGAGATAAAGGTTCAATATACTATACAATCAAGTGCTCTTACTGATGCTGAAAAGCCTGCTGCCTTTTACATCGACGCCCTGAAGTCTGCTCTTGCAAACATGACAAACTCGATAGGCAAAACTATGACGAATCATCTTGTTCAACTTGTGACGCGTTCTTCTGTGAATAATTATGGAGCCAATATGGGTAACTCCGGAACCAGAAATACTATGTCTCTGAAGGATATGCTCGCGGCTCTTGTGGTACAATGCAAAACAAGTGGTTTAGGGTGAGGAAAGCTGCATTTTAATCCTTCGTGACATTCAATTTTGTCAGATGGGTACGCCAGTTTCTTGATCTGGGAGGACTCGCTGTTCTGTTTACTTTGCTTCGCGCTATCCACAGCAAGAAGGAAAGGTGAAGCGATTCCCTTATACTGCGTAACGTTGACCACAATAACGTAGAAAAGTAAAGTATGTTGACGCGGAGCTGGAAATTCTTAAGATTCTCAAATTTGTTGTCAAAAATGAGGTAAAGTAAGCCAAAATATTGGAATTTCGATTCACAACCTGAATTCTACAGAGCGAAATCAACGAGTTACTAGCCCAATCAGATTGGATCAATATTCTCGCATTTTCATTAGATTCTCCCATCCTGCCCGCACGCATTTCAGCCACTGATTTCCTGCTTGCTCTTGTGGCCGTGAATTATCCGAAAGGACATAATCTTGTAATTCGCGCATTTGAGACGTGTCGCACTGAGCATGGGAACACACGCTTGTTTGAGCGCTTTATCGGAATCGTGTCGGAGATTGTAGATAGCAGAGGAACGTTTGGCAGTATTGTTGGCGCCAAGAAAGAAGTAGGAGGGGCGATTGGAGGCATCGTTTCCTTGAATCGAGAAAAAGCACACGCAGACTTGAAAGAATACCTGGTAAGTAAAAAATATTTGCTCCTAGTAACTGTTTACACGAATGTGATATGCTTCAGATATCGGCTATTGCATTAATTCGATACATAGTACAAGTTCCGTCCCAGCTGGAGTACAGAATCCATTTGAGGAATGAATTCAATGCATGCGGGCTTTTCAATGTATTCAAAAAATTGAAAACTTGGGCACCCACCGAATACGCAGGCATCATGGTGCATGTAGAAGAGTTTGAAGCACGCGCGCAAATGGATCATGACGAATTTGTAGAGGGAATGGATGCTGGAATTTGTGACGACGTTACAGACTTGGAAGACGAACACAAAGTTTTGGCTGTCCTCATGGAATCATATAAAAACGACGAGAAAGGAAAAGAGTACATACGCTCCATTCTAAAGCATCTATTGATTCCGACGCGGATGATCAACGACGTTTCAAGGTTGGTTCGTGCATCTCTTTCAGACCTTCCCCTAATTTGCCGGTCACCGCAGAATCAAGTTCTTACAACTTATTGACTTACTGCTTTCGCAAATGGTTCTTGACGGCAAAGGCCTTCAAGCGGACTTCTTTGATACATATCGTATTCCCGTTCAAGAGCTTATGCAGGGATTTGTTGAGAAGGACGAAGTAGCAATCATGAAAGACGAAGTTATGCAGTCTCGTTTAAAAATATCAGAACTAGTGTCACAAAAGCGAAAGCTTGAAAGGGAGCTTGACATACCCAAATACAGCGGTTTGTGATTTGTTGTAATCCTCTAGTGTCAAATAATAAAAATTCGTCAGGAAACGGCAAGGAATTCTTAAAGTTTTCAACAATGCAAGACATATTGCATCAAAAAGATGAAGAAGTATATGAGTATGCGAACAAGCTCACGAAGTTGAAAAAGAAGCAGGAGTTGTTCTTGTCAACGTTGAAATCGGTATTGGACCATCATCAAGATGGAATTGTAACATTTACCCGTCGCATAGGACCTAAATTCAATTCTCGCCCACTTGGTGAAGAGTCCTTCTACTTTTCAATCAGCCCTTGGAGCTTCCATTCCTGAGCTGGAGGAAGCCGTGGCTCCTGTAAACCTCTGCTCCTTCGGTCCTCCACCCCCGCCACCTCCTCCTCCTTGTCTCCCTTTCATGAACTCCACAGGCGATAGATCTCCTCCACCGCCACCGCCGCCACCTCCTGGGATGACCGGTAAGTGGGGGTTGCTGAGTTGTTACTGGGGCATCTGATAAACAGGGACAGGAGGTACACCACCGCCACCCCCACCACCAAGTATACCCGGAGGTCAGCGCGGTGTGGCACCCTCAATTTTTTTTGTGTCTAATCAAAAATCCCGCAATACCATAAAAGTTCCATCCCATGGGATTCCGCCACCGCCACCTCCACAACTTCCGGGCCTCCCGAAACGCATACAGAAGTTTAAACCTACTGCTGAAGTGCGCCGTTTGCAATGGGATAAGCTTCCCGATCCTGTCGTGAAAGAAAGCATATGGTTCCAAAAAATTGGCAAGTCGGATTCCGCGAAGGTTGATCTTGAGACGCAATTGGATACGGACGGCGTATTCAAGGAAATTCAATTGCGCTTTGGTGTCAAAAGTAAAACAATGAAGACGGCTCGGAGTGAGGAGGCCTTGGCTGCTGCTGCGGCTGCCGAAATCGGGACTCCAAAAGTTACAGAAGTGACACTGATTGATGGAAAGAAAGCGCAAAATATGAGTTGAGCTGCATGGTCCTCTGAGCTGTAAATTTTCTTAACCCTCCCACTTAGTGATCATGTTCGGGCGCTTGAAGCAATATACTTGCGAAGATATTTGCAAATTCGTCCTTTCTGTTAATGAGGATATTGTGTCAGAAGCGGTTGTAAAGCAACTCATTGGCTTCATGCCGTCGGGGGATGAAGTGAGAGAACCTTGATGAAGAGCGGACAGAAATGTGCTGACCCTGGATATTTGAAACAGGAAAAAAACCTGAAAGAATTCAAAGGAGAGATTGCAAATCTGAGGAAAGCTGAACAGTTTCTGCTCGAGGTGAGTGTAGGCGACAAAGATTACAAAGACTTAGTTGAACGTCTCAGATGATGAAAGTTCCTGAGCGAGACGCTGTTCTAAATTCAATCTTGTACAAGCTCACATTTAACGAACGATTCAAGACGCTTGATGAGGTACACACATTTTCCTTATTTTGGAAGTAACATTTTTTGTTTTTTGTCAGGACTTGTCGTGCGGGCTTTCTGCGGTGGGATGCTTAGAAAAGTGTCATAAGTTTCTCAAAGTACTCGAGGTAGGCTTTTAGTCACTCGGAGTTTCATGGCAGTTTCACTGACACCCTCTTACAAAATCCAAGATTGTACTCTCCCTTGGAAATTTCATGAACAGTGGAACATTTATTGGCTCAGTTCATGGCTTCCGAATCAACAGCATCAACAAACTAGCAGACGTCAAGAGCACGGAGGGCAAGGGCTCGCTCCTCCATTTCCTTGCGGACGTTCTCGATTCCAAGTTTCCGGACTTAACCACATTCGTTGTTGAAGTACAGGAGTGCATTCCAGCTGCGCGATGTATGCACGCACTCATATTCTCCCCGTTTTCAAGTTATCTGTCTAATTGTTATTCTCTTAAACAGTGAGCTTAGACGTGCTCAAGTCAGACTTGAAGATCTTGCAGTCTGGCCTCAAAGGGCTGCAATCAGTTCTTGCCAAATTGCGATCAACTGTCTCCTCAACCGAGAACAATATGAACGAAAGAAATGTTAGTCTTATGACCGCATACACTGGCATCATGGATCCTTTCTACGTGCATGCGGAGGAAGGTGTGCAAGAGCTTGAGGCGCGCATGACTAAGCTAAAAACGGGATTTGACGCGCTTGTGGAGATTTTTGGCGAAGAACCAAACAAGACTCCGTTTGACGAGTTTTTCAGCGTGTTTCGTACCTTTTTACAGAGTTATGAGGTGCGTGCCGGTGTTTACTGATCTACCCGGGTTGTAATGTCGGGAGGGTGCCAGGCCGCTTCAAAAGAGAACGTGGCGGAGCGAGATCGTCAATTGAAGCTGGAAAAGCGCAAAAAGATGCAAGAGGTGAAAGCCATTTCCTGTGATTCATTCTGTTAATCCCGTCTTTCAATCTAGGAACGAGAAAGCCAGCGTATAACAAGTAGTTCCAAATTGTTAATCAATCTCTCATCTTCGCGTAACTCAAGTTCCGTGAAAGGATGCAAGCCAGACATGGAGTTGGGTGAACAATTACATTCGAACGCGAGCAGTTCTGCTACCCTGCCCACTCTCGGAACTGGAAATAGTGTCATGGATGACATTTTGTCTTCCTTGAAGGAAGGATCCATCTTGCTTGATACCCCTTCTGGTGGAGCACCCACTTTAGCAGCGTCGGCGGAAACGATATTGGGGAATGCCGGGTCGAGAGGTGTAAACATGTCCAGGAAACCCGGAAGCGTCTCTTCCATTTGGAGTCAGACATTGAGAAAAGTCTCAAGTGGAACAGTTGGGAGCAAGGCCCTCGAACTGCTTGAGAAGCTGCATGACAAAGATTAAAGAATACATTATTTGACCCCCTTTTGCCTGCCCACGTGTATCGTATAACCACTTTTTCCTTTTTACTTTACATCGCTGCAAGACAATATTGAAACGAGGCCGAAAAGGCAAAAGTGAATTTTATGAATGTGGAAATGTGGGGAATCCGCAATAGTTCCTCTAGTAAATAATATGAAGGCTATAATATCTACAACTCGTCTTGATCCTATTGCATCCTTATTCTTCTGACAGAAAAGCTGATGCTTTTGTCCAGGCTCGTGCGCTTCAAAAATTGCGCAGAAAGGAAGGTTTTGGTGACTGTCTTTTCCGTTTTTATTCAAAGTTGTACTTTGAGAGGATGAGCCGCAGTGAAAGAAAGCAAAACTAAAAAATTTGGTTATATGGGCAGGTAAATGTGAAGGGGGGAGGGGTCAGAGTTTAATGCGAAGTCAATACGATGAGTAACGGTTGAAAGTTCCCATAGTCAAATAGTTTCCTTGAGGCTTGTCCTTATTCTTTGCGTAGAGGCTCTTGATGGCTTCAGACTGGTTCTTGGCGAGTTCAGCGCTGCTTGTTTTCATTTCCAGTTCCAGAGGCAAGGGAATGCTGATGTTGGCTCGAGCTGATGATGACGAAGACTTGGCCTGCTTTTTGGCGGCTGCTGATGATAGTGCAGTTACGCCTTGACCTTCATGTTGTTCCTTCCGCTTCTTGTTTCCCTCCATCCCGGAGTCATTCCCACCAGCCAAAACCTTTTCTCTTCCTTCCCCTTTTTTAGCCACCTTTGCCTTCTTTTTGCGCTCGCCTGCTTCAAGCCTCGCAATTCGCAGCGCCTCAACTGATGCCCGCATCCTGTCCAGTTCTTCTTTCACTTCGGAATTAATGACGATAGTTCCATCCTTCGCGGTTTTCTCCCCGCACACCAAACAGGTGGGGGAGGGTACGGCCGTCACTGCGGCCTCGGCAAGCACACATCCGCATTCAGAGTGGAACACGAATCTGCTGCGTCCTCCAAACTCCTTGAGTGTGACGGGACACACCCAAACGGGCGTATTGGCATCGACGGGAGCGGACATGGTGGACGCTGTAAGCCGCAGATCGAACACGTCTTCTTTCAGCTTCACCACGTGGCCGGCCACGTCCTCGCCGTCGCCGAAGCGGTCGCGGTCCATGAGAAACTCGAGTATGGCGGCCTTGTTGTAGAGGCGTCCGAGCCGACAGCTGACGATCTGTTATCAGCAAAGGCAGAAGCATTGGATTATTATGAGAGAAAGAAGGCGAGGAAGAAGAAGAAGACGGGGCATTAAGTACCGGCTCGCGTAGAGGGTCCTTGGACAGGGCGCAGCACCGCCACTTGCTCTGCTGCTGTGAGGCCTTGTCCGGCTGCTCCACTTTCGCCTTCAGCGTCACGAGCTCGTGTCGTTTCGGGATGCTGCCGCCTGCATCAGTCCGGCCACGGTTCAGTCGCATACAACAGAAGCGTTCATCGGTTCGTCTCACCATCATTGCCCATATCGTCAAAAAGTTCTTTTTGTTCCGCCTAAAAAAATAAATCACAAGCATACCATGCAACTCGCTACTTCAAAGAGTTTGATTCAGGCCTTCAACATGGAAGTAACTGAACGAGCGATTTGGGCTGGTTTTAGTGACCCTTGATACAATTCTGACCTCTTCGATCCACGTTAAATAATCAGTACGGATATCGAGTTTGACAAGGAAATTGTGAAGGAAGTTGGTGAATATAGCTCTGTAAGCATGAGCGCACTTCATTAAATTTCAGAATTCGGTCCGAAAATCAGATTCCCCTAGATACGCCTACATTTCGCGAAAAGACACGAGTCATGGGGTCGCACTGTCTTGGATCAGTATGAATTCTGAAATTCGAGCTCGAAAGGAATATGAGGGTCCCGAACCGAGGCAAGGAAAACGCAAACTGACTGCGAGGCTGCATTCTATTGGTTGGCATCGCAAGGCGCTCGCAGGTTCGGCTCCGTGCCAGTATCTGTTCCCAGAATGGTTTATTTCGTTCGGCTCAACGTCGTTGCATGAATAGGTGCAGCGGTTCCCAAACTTGCCAGCTCCGGCACCGTAAGAGAGACACGGTTTCCTCTCTCCCCGGGCTGTAACGAAAGCACCTGCCTCGATGTTGGAAGATTTTTTGGCCACTGTTTTTCTCAAGTTGTGGCCGTCTCAACTGAGGCAAGCTAAAAAATGCTCTACTTTTGTGCAACTATTGGCTCCATGCATAGTTAATGGGCTCAAAAATATAACTCTTTTATTATTTTTTTTGGCAAGAACGGCTATCCTGACATTCACCCAAAGATATTGAAGAACTTCATTTCTAGCTTGGCTAACCCAGGGCTTCCTGGTGATGGTCATAATGTGAGTTTTCGCTGTGTTTATTTGACCAGCAGAGGAAAAATGATTTCCAAAACCATAAAATGGTGTACATCCACTGATTCAGACTGTGACCAGCCACTCCACTACTTCGTTACAGAGAGTGAAACGCTCGTGTGGTGGTGCCAACATGACCATGAGTTGAGCTCCGTCTCTACGAAAGCCGTGACATGAAAAATGACGTTGACACCCTCCAGCAATTTTGCACTTTCCACCATTGACTCCAAGTATTTAAGATTCAAGCTGCCAAATATTGAGTGCAATATATGCACAATGCATGAGGATCGTTTGGAAGTGGATGAATTTCATACTTGCGGCCAGTCACGTACGTTCAGTTTTTCGGAGATAAATTCGATGGAATGGTGTTCCTTGCGTAGTTAGACAATCGCATTCAATACAATCTTGTGTTTTGTTGCAAGAGCTCATCTATACGCGTCGAAAGGTAATGAACTGACTTTAATGTGACTGATCGATGTTTGCGTTCCAAGGTAGTCAGTTCACCAACATTTCCAAGAATTCATGGAGTTTTGGCAAGCCATGGTCAAGCATGAAGTGGTTGCGGTCAGCAAATTTCCCGCTTTCAATGCGGTACTTTTTCAAGCTTTTGAGATACTCGCGAAGCGATACTGCACATGCTGGATTGTCGGGGGGATTCTGTGTCGGATTCCATGAGTGGCCGACATCAAATAGGAGATCATACTGATGAACAAGAGCAGAGCGGAATGCATCAGCAGTGTTTATTACGAAATATCTTCTTGAAGAACTTCATGGCATGGAGAATTAGATAGTAGAAGATCCCACAATGCTACGTGCTTCATTTCAGCTGGGTATTGAAGATCTTATTCAGCCAAATTTCCAGCAACAATCATCTGAGAAGCTGGTGGCTCCACTTTGCACGTCATTAGTGTAGGCTCAACGAGAAATTGGCTATTTTTGCGCACAAGTTGAGGAGGCTAGCAATTACGCATTTGAGTACTATCAATGAGGGATTGTCAACTGCTTTTGCCTTTCTGTCATGCAACAAGTGAAGCAATTACAGAGTTCTTTGGTACTGGCTCAAGTGTCTGCTGCATCAATTTGAACACAAATAACCTTCAAGGTGATTCAGAGAGAAGTAAATTCCATTAGTCAGTGGGCATGAAGACAGGCATGTCACACGTTGCTTGCATCAAGAATTTGTTATTGAGAAGGACATGACCCTGTCATTCAATCTCCAACCTCACCTACACATGTTGTTAAAGGAGTTGCATATTCCTGCTCCTGTTTTTACTGCAGCTGCTAGTACTGCTGCTTAATGTGTCCTTGTCTTCCAACAAATGACAAGCATGTCAAACCTTCATTCAACCAACCTTGGTACCTAAAATTGCAATTGTGATAGTTTCATCAGTAGGGGATGTTTTAAGCAATGGAGAGATGGAGAACCTTCAAAAAGGTATTCCAGTGGCACTAAAAGACTGGAATCTTGCATTGACCAATAAATGTGTTTGGAATCATGGGAAGGTGTCACTGACAAATTTGATTGCATCATCACTTCTATCACTTCAGCTAATATACTGTGAAAAACATGCCCAAGTAATTCTGCTCTTGTTCAATTTCAGTTTTAATCTTTTAGTACAATTTTTGTTTACTATTTAAGCCCTCTTTTCTTTTGCCTTCTTTTCATTCAACTTCAACTGGTTATCTCAACTGAACAATATTCATAAACCACTTCTGAATTCAAAAATCTTCTGCAAATTCTCTGCAAATTCTCCTAAATTCTTCTATTGTCTTTGGAATTTCAGATTCACTTCTAATTCCCTGACAAAAGGCAACCTACTCATACAGAGTAATCCATGGGAAGTACAAGCTGATAGCACAGGAGCTCTTGAGTATCAAGAATGCAGCTCAATTCAAAGTATTGCATTGCAAGTACCTGGAGCTGAAGGTAAACCATATGTAGTAGGTTGCAGAACTCTCTGCTCAAAAGGAGGCTGTGGTTGTACTTCAGCCAAGGCAATCCCAATAGAGTGAATGAATTTCTTATTCATATTATGCTGGATAACTGATTTAACAGTTTAATATGAATAAATTTTCTGTTTCAACAAGGTTATTTGAGACAAGTCCATGCTGCCAAGCATGCTTACCCCACTTTCCCAATGAAAGACACTCTCAATACATACCAACTAGCTCATGGAATTGATCTCAAACTCTCGCCAGCTCAAGTCATTGCAACCATCGTGTGACCATTTATCTTGAGTCTTATTGTGGCCCAGAAGCACAAGAGAGTGGAAGATACTAAAGAAGTGATAGTGATTGTGATAACAAAGATGAATGAATGGAACAGACTTTAGCAGCATTGGATATTTGTTGATGAACAAATGATATGAAATGATGTTTTACTTTTTATTGAACACCAAGTATATTGCCCATTTTATCAATTAATTGAATCATCTGAATCAGACACAAATTCCATTTCTAGTAAATCTTGGTCAATATATGAAACAGAATCATGGTTGTGGGTTTGAGCATTCACCAGCATTCGATCCAAAAAGCCTGGGATAAGTAGTCAGTTGTAAGTTCCTCACACTATCAGAATCAAGGCATGGCTGAATCAATTTTATATTTGCATAAAATCCCTGAATGTTGTTGGAATGTGTTTGAATCACTTGAATTTATTCACAAAAAGGTAAAATTGCTGATAATTGTAGAAGGATGTTTTGCTGAGTTTGAACTCTTCACCAGTGAACTGAACAAATTTTTCACTTTCATTTCAAGCATTTCTGATCCCTGATATTTGTGGCATTGTATTGAAGTTGGAGTATTGAATGTTCTTTCCAATTCATGCTCTGAAACAAGAAAACACCATGTTGCTACAGGCCCATATTTTTGTATGAACAATTTTGCATCATCATGCTAATTTATGCTGTTCTTGGTGCTGGTGAACTCAATGCTGGTGTAAGTTCTTGGTTGATATTTGTTGTCATTGACGTTGGAGAAATGCCCATGTCATTGTTCTGGAATGTTTGTCTGATTGGAGAGGTGTCAGGTGTTGGCAATGTTGGCTCAGCATATGTTCCATCTTCACTTCTGATCTTGTTTCTTTAGCATCTTTGTATATTTTATGTTGACATTGGTTCTGAGCTTTTAAGTAGTTGTCAGATTTTTTGATGCATTCTTAAATTGGGCCAGAGATACAGGTGCCATCTGCCTTATCCAAGCTGCAAAATCATAGGTCAGTGCTGTCTGTGGAGCATTTTGTTTCCAGATGGAAAAAAAAATGTGAATGGACTAATCAGAAATACCAATTTTTTCCACCTGGCAGAAACTTTAAAACACACTTCATTAATCTGTGGAATGAGCTTCATGCATCAGTCACTGTAGTCAATCAATACCAATTTATTTATCTGAAAAAAATTAATTTAATTTCCAAAACCCAATATATTTATCAACACTAAAGATCATATTTCCATCCATAAAAAAGATTAGTTTTTATCAAAATGTAACACTGTTGAACCAGGAGATATGGTTTTCATGCATTCTGGTGCCTTCATGTGAAAGGACGTTTTGACCAAGAACAAAGCAATCAGTGACATTGTGCTTCCAAAAACAAGACAAGTGAACATTTACTTAAAGAGAATCATTATGAATCTGGTTCAGAATCACAAAGCATGTATTGGACAATTGGTTCCTCATCAAGAACAAGTTTGCCAAGAATTCAAGCATTGCGCGAGGTACCCAGAAAGGGAGAATGGATATTTTTGATAACATTTTAAAGACAAAAAAAGATTCCTCAAGATGGTGGACCTAAAGATAACAATCAGCAGTTTGATGGATGACTAGAACTTGCCAGCTTTGTTTGCATTATGAGTCAATGCAAGTGACTTATGATGCTACTCATTATACAAAGACAAACAATCATCCATATGTTGACAACAAAGTATACATTCTATGAGATGTGCCAGATAACTTGGTAGAAGGGAGAATCAACACAATCACATTAGAGTATTGTGAACATCAGCCATATAATACTGCAGTAACCAGAATTGAATATGAAATCACTCCAGTTGTAGCAAATCAAGTTGATATAATGAATCAAAGTGTGTATGGTGCTGTTCTCAACTACTATAACTTGAAGATTGATCTGAATGAAACTGGCAATAGCAACTGCCTGGTATCATTCCTTTTAAATACTTATTCAAAGCACATCAAGACACTATCTGAATCAAAACTGAGGAAAATCTTTAATGCAAGTGAAAATGAACTTAGTGATATTGTTCTTCAAGAAGAAGAAGTCTCAACAACTCAAAGGTTTTGTGAACAATATGGAATCAGTATGTATGCTATTGATTTAAGCTGTAAAGTTTGTTTTTTTATTTTGTTGATACATAGCCAAAAAGAGAAACCACCATTGTCCAAGCTTGATCCATGTGTGTGCCAACCAGCACATGTACCCAGCACTTGATGAAGAATTACAAAATTCAATATTTTCTCAGGAGAGGCAACAATTGTCTGGCATGCCATTCAAACATATGTCCAACAAGAAAGATTTGATGACACCCTGACCACGATCATTGACCCTCCATTGGACTCATTGGGAATGTTGTATACATGAAATAAACAACTTCACTGAGCTTGTTGCTCATTTGGCTGAAACGGAGCATGTGGTTTAGCAAGTCATTGACAACAGCAACATGTTATTACATTAAGTGGTAATTTAATGGGGAGTCAAATTGTATGATTGAAAACTGACAGTGTTGTAGTAAAAGATGGCAATGATGTAGAATGTAAGCCAGGCATTGGAAATTACAGAAGAAAGAAGCTGCCAGATGAATGGAAGGTGACTGAAAAATTTACATAAATTTTTGTTAAAGACTAACAAGTGGCAACAAAGCACAAATCCAGTTATTTCACAACTGATAACTGGAAAGGCTGGGTGTGGCAAGTCTACTGAGCTTAAAGTTATTTAGCAAAAACTGGAGAAAGGAACATATGTGAATTGGCAAGCACCAACAAGGCAGCGAGACTGATCATTGGGCAAACTGGTCATTACTTCTTTCACATTGACAACAATAGCAAATGTGACATGAATGAAGTTGTGAAGATTATGAACAAGTGCAAGTATATCTTCATTGATGAAGTGAGTATGCTAAAGGTAGAAGTATATGAAGTACTGTACTATGTCATGTTGAGAACAAACATCAAGTAAATGTTAGCAGGTGATTATTCTCAATTAGGCCTGGTGGAAAAGACAAGAAGAAAAGAAAAAGTTGAGGATGAAGTGCCTACTCAAGATTAAATTATGAAACAAGTTGAAGCTGTAAGAGTAATCAATTATATTATACAAAAAGGATTCTCTGATGAATACTGTTTGAAGTATAAGTTCCAGAAGAGACAAGAGCTGCTGGATTACTTGGGCATTCCAGAAGGCCTTGTACCATGGTCCCAGAAAATTAGCAATTTTTCAGAAAATTATATTGCATTAATAATTCACAATTGTTTAAATGTAAACATCAGTTATATGATTGAAGTAAAGCAATTGGACTTGGCTTGATGCATTTGTTTTGAGAAATTAAACTTACCAATCATTTGATGTGCTCATAGTGGCAACCACTTTGTGTGTAGCAAATTTATTCATTGAATTCAAAACATGTGCCCATTGTGGAAGACAAGCAGCTTGTACAACTACAAACAGCTTGAGACAAAACTTCACCCATTAATGGATTTGTGTCCCATTCAGAAGTGTAGGGTGAAAGCACTATGTTGGACTTTAATGCACCCCTTCTTGAAAGAAACGACTCTGTGCATCTTTGAAATGCTTCAGCAGTCTCTTTTGGATGGCTGGCAGTTTCATGTAAGTTCATTAATCACATTTAGATCAATCCACAATCCTTGTCGCAGCCTCAAAAAACTCTTGTCATGATCAAAACCTTCTCCTTTCCTGGAATACAGCACAAGTCTTTTTTGTTTTCTAGCTGGAATGCCTCTTGATCAGTTTCAAAGTATTCTTGTCCTTCCATCAGCTTTATTATTTTATCAAATTCAGTTGTCTTGTTGCGGCATCTTTTGATCGCAAAGGCTGTTTGGATGCATCCGAAAAAGACTCACTCTTCAAGCTCTTAATGGTTTGTTCCAATTCATTGATTCTTTCCTTCAATGACTGACTGACATTGAATCAAACAGGGTTTTCGAGTTTCAAGTGTTTCTCGAGCATGTCTATGATAACATCTTCCTCCGAACTAAAATAAGGAACACCCACCTTCGATAGTGTCGAATTAATCTTCTTTTCATCCACGTTATAGATGTTATTGCATGGATCTTTGTATACAATTCCCATTGGGAGTGATTTGAGGTATTTGGATCTAACGCTTGTGGATGGAACAACACACTTCATATATTATTATAACAAGAAAATAAGTTCTTGAAATAGACGTTGAATTGGATGAAAATAATGGTTTTGTGTTCGTTGTTTCATTTTTTCCACTTTGGGTGGGACTTTCTCGCAATCTGATTGGTTCATTTTGTTCACAACTGTGAACCTAACAATCGCACTAACAATATTTTTATTAGTCACCGCAGTGGAGAACATCAGCTTGGAATGCAGTGTAAATGTAATATCTCTGCTTCCAGACAATGATTCTTTTATGGTACGAAGTGAAAGAGAACAACACATGACAAGACGTCAAGAATGCCTACCCCGTGCCCCAATCCAACCCCCTGCATTTGATGAAGTGAAAAAAGAAAACTAGTAACTGCTACTGATGGGATCAAAACACAAGATCAACGAAAAAGCAAGATAAAGCCCTTATTCCCTCACGTACAAATCCCAAGGGGATGACGCTTATGCACGCAGAACCAAAACAATGAAAAAATTCAAAAAGGCCAATCACAAAGAGGGGATTAAGAAAAGGCAAAAAGGGGTAGTGAGGGGAAAAAACAACAAAACAACACCACTACCCAAACGCAATGTGAGGACAGAAGAGGAAGAGTAAAAACATAAAGAAAGACCCATACTAATAAACCAAAGAGCATTAACAAAAACCAGCTTGCTACACAAAGAGGACTGGAAGAGTGGTAAAAAACAATCTTGTCTAATGCGAACCAGTGCGACTCGGTGCCGCACCGCCTGTTGCACTGGGGTACAGATTCGCCTGCTGAGGAGGCATTTGTTGCTGCCCAGGCGGCCGTGAAACAGGAATGAAAGCTGCAGACGAAACAACTCCGGCTGGAGCTATTTTGGTCGCACCTACGTTTCCAAGGCTAGGGGAAGCCGTTGATGGCGGTATGCCAGCCGCTGAAGATGCCTTACTTTGCGGACCAAGTGCGCCTCCGGGAACCATTATGGGGCGCCCTCCGGCACTCAAGGGCATGTTAGATGTCATTCCGGCGCCAGCGCCGGTTGGGTTCCAGACGTTTGCTGAACTGCCGCTGGCCGTCCGCATGGGCACCTGCACGCCCGGATAGGATGCAGCATGGTGTGGGTGAAATTGAGGGTGATGATGCTGTGGGTGATGAACAGCATGGTGATTGATGTGAGGAACAGCTCCGCCAGCCTGGACGGTAGTGTTCCGGCCACTGTTGATCCCACTACCCAAGTCCTTCAAACTCCGCTCTTGCAGCTCCAGAAGACGCTGTTGCACATTTGCAGCATTTGCATTTAAAAGAGCTGGATTATTGACAGGCCCATACGCCACAGCCGCTCCAGTTCCGCTAGCAGACAGTTGATGAGGCTGTTGGTAGTGAAGAGCGAGAGTGGGTCCAGCAGGATTGGGCGTCACGGAAGGCGGCCTTTCTGGCGGGACGAAAGGCCGACTGTTCGGAGGATGTAGTGAATCAGACGAAATACTAGAAGTTCCCCAGGCGGCGCTCCCCTCAGAAACCTGCGAGATGTGACTCGCTCTCCGCAAATGAAGTCCATCCGCAGAAGTGGCGTAATCGGAAGACGCAACAGAGGATCCACTCTGGCCACGCTTGTAACCCTCTGACACAGATGAGGAAGGCAATATTGACGCAGATTCGTCAAAAGTAAACGGGCCATGCTGCTCTTGCGAGAGAGTAAAGACAACTTTATCCGCTAGGGTTGCTGAGCGCGACAAAGTCGGCGCACTCGTCGTGGCGCTGAGCATCGGCAAGTCGGTACCGTCCGTCACCTGCTGCAACTGAGACTGCGACTGCACAGCCTTTCTAGCCGGTGGCTGAGGAGAGGAGGAGGGAGTTATATGCGGCTGATACCGAGTCGAAGAGTCGCTTTGAGCCCTACTCCCCGCTGAAGAAGTGCTGGATGAAAGCGAAGAATTTGACAGAGAACGCGTCACATGATGACCGTTCGCCCCGTCCAGCAAGGAAGCGTTGGACCGTGGCATGGTAGAATATGGCTTTTCCGTGCTGTGATGCCCCATCTCGTCCGTGGACGACACCCGCGGCATGGTCGCAAACTTGCTATCTCCATCCACACCGCCGGCACCACCACGCGAAGTTCGTATCCGATCGCTTTCTTGCAACGAAGTATTGCTCCCTAGTTGCGGCATATATTGCAGGTGATGGTGCATGCCCGGCACCTCACTCGCCCGCCGGCTGCTCTCCTCCACGCGGCCTAAAAGAATTCCCTTCACCTTCTCCTCCAGCTTGCGCCGCGCAAGGACTTCATCGCGCGCCTCAATCAGATTCTCCTTTACCATCTCTGAGACCACGTCCGTCGCAGTATCCTCTGGAAGGTTAAAAGGGAACTTAATCTCGTGGCTCTGGTTTCCGCTGCTGGTGTACACCATCCGCAAAGTCACGGTACTTTCGCTATGCCGATCGAACAGCTCAATCACTACCGTGCTCGGAGGCTGCTGCTGCTGCTGTGATAACTGGGAAGCCAGAGTCAGGGTATTTAGCGAATGAAGAGAACCATTTGAAGCGGCTGTCGTCAAACCCGGATTGATGCTTCCGTTCAGCGACGGTGGCGGTGTCGGCAGCGGCAAATTCGCCGCCACCCCGCTCTGGATGGACACACTTGTGGCGCTATGAAAAGACGACACCATGTCGTTGCTATGCGTGGAGGTATTGCTCTGCGACCGCCCCGCCGCCACCATAGTTATATCCGTGTTCCCAGGCTCCCGAACACTCTCTGCGGCACCTTCGCTCGGAACCGCACTCGCTGGCCGACCCATAGACCGTCCCAGACTCAGCGTGGCATGCGGCGAGGTGGTATAATGCAGGCCAGGCTCTTCGCCCAATGGGTGATCGGGAGGAACCTTCGTTGTGACGCTTACGCGCAGCGAACCGGTGCCGTCGGAGCTGCCTCCATCTAAGCTCATATTGCTACCTGTGCCGAGAGGCAGACTGCCCATGCTGCCCGTTGTGCTGATGGGCGTGGCATCGGGAAGTTTGAGAAAAGGGTGCGTGAGCAGTTCTGCAGCGGATGGGCGATACGTCGGATTGAATTGGATGCAGAGTTCAATAAATTGCAAAGTTTCTGGGTCCGTGATTTTGGCGAGACTGAGGGGTTTGACGCCAGCGCTCACTTTTTTGTAGATTTGATACTGGTTGGTGCATTCACAGTAAGGGAATTCCTTCGTGACCATTTCCAGAACAACCATGCCGAAGGCGTAGATATCTACTTTTTCGTCGTAGTTTTCTGTTTTTCGGAAGGAGTTTTGGTCTTGTCAGCCAACTACCTACATCGCCCCGAAACTAGATGCATCCAAACAGACAGCAGACAAGCCATACGCACCATCATATAATTCAGGAGCCATGAATTCAGGCGTTCTGTCCGGAACAAGAATTTTAGAAATCATGAGTCTTCATCACTCTGAGTCGTATGCGCAGAAATGAAAACCTACGCACCCCAAGACAGACGAAGCATGGTCCCGGCTTTTCGGGATCGCCAGCCCCAAGTCCCCAATCTTTGCTTGTCCGTTGAATCCATTCATGAAGATGTTTTCGCATTTGAGGTCCCTTAATGTAGGCCGAAAGTCAGTCTCAGGCGACATTATGCACAAATAGGCGGAATGTTTCATTTGAGTAAGATCCGTCGCATGAGTGGCCTCTAAACATGAAGGTGTCCCGCCTTGTACGAACCGCTTACTTCCCCAAACAGCCAGCCAACCATCTCCCTCTACGGATCCCATTTCAATCCACTCAAAAGCCACACTCACCGATGAATGATGGGGGGATCCCGGGAATGCAGGTAATTCAACCCTTGCAAAATCTGTCTGGCCCACTTTTTGAGCACTAGCAGGCGCATGGGCCCCTTTGTCTTTTTCAAATATGCCTTCAGCGTCCCTGCAGTCATGAGTTCTGTAATGAAAAAGACTCGCTCGCGCCCGTCAGGTCCCTTTGCTCCCCACGCGTGATACATAGTGATAATGTGGTCGTTGCGGAGCGATTTGAGAATCTGGATTTCGCTGAGGATGCGTTGCGCTTCGCGTTTGGCAAGATGATCAACGCGAAGTTGGTTCCAGGCGACTTCAACGCCTTCTTCCTCGTCAAAGCCCTTGTAGACTTCCTTGTAGGCGCCTTTGCCGAGAAGTGTGTTGTAGCGAGAGAAACGGCCGGAGGGATCAGTCTACAGTTGTTGGGATGTGGTGAGTTGGACGGGCGTGTGGTTTTTGTTTTTTGTGTGAGCGAAGGGAGTACGTGCTTTGAATCGCTCGTCCTCGCGCGCAAGCTTGCAAGAGCTACGCATGCACCTCGACCTACGCTGAGACCTTGCGCGCAGTCAAGACTCCATAGAATTCGAGATGACCGAGCGGATTCGGAGGGGGGAGGGGGTTTGAGGATCCAAGGAAAGGGAGAAAGGAAGCACCTCAGCGATCCTGTTTTCCTCATCGTCATCGTCATCCTGATTCGCCGCTTGTTGCAGCTGGTTCCCGGTTGGTGGCGGTGTTGGTGTGGCAGTTGATGCGGTGGTTGTCGAAGGGATCGAGTTGCTGGGACCACCTGGCACGGCCGAGACGGCAGCGAACGCGGGGGCGAGGGGCAGTTCGTCTGCAGTCGAGACGTAGCCGGGATCCTGCTGCATTGCGCGCGGAGAGTAGCTGTCCCAGAGACTGAAGGATGGGGATGGCTTGCACGGACACTGACACTCAGACACTCGGACTCAAATCAAGACAGACTGAAAGCGAAGCGAGAGGTCGTCGATCGGAATCACCACAAACTCGGCAGAGCGCAGACACTGCGTTCGCTCGGCTGCTGGGCGGAAAAGCGTTCGCTTTGGACTGGCTCCCTCCTCACGAAAAAATGTGCTCCCCAATCCTAATTCACCTATTGCCTTTTTCTCCGAACTCATATTCGCCACAACCATGGCCAATAATTCAACTTCAATCCCCTTCCTATCCCCTCTTCTCTTTTGCAGTGAAATTGGCTTCCTTGGCAGTCCAGGACAATTCTCCGAAGATGTCAGGTCAGGACAATTCCGTGAAAAATGTGGAACGGCTTGAATCTGCAAGTGACGGGCGTCCCTTATATTTATTTTATTTTTGGGTGAGAAAAGCTTGAACTTCGAATGCATTTGATAAAAGCGAAAGAGCTGTTCCTCTTGGAGAATATTAAACCTGCGAACAAGGCGCAAAATTTTTGACCATGATCATTTGGAAAAGTCGATGCGTTCTCGTCTCATTGAGGAACTGAGGATTTTACATCATCGGGAGTACAACCTAAACAGAGATAAAAGATATGCAAACTTATTTAGCTGGCGAAACCAGGAAATCTCCGTGGAAACAATGCCTCAGCAAAAGCCTTGAGTCAAACCTTCAATACCTGTCAGTGCACTTCATAGGTGTGCACTGGAGTCCATTTTTCTGAATACGATGCACTGATTGCTTTCTTTGATTGTTTTGACCAAACTTGGAAACGATGTGACATGCAAAATGGAGTACTACTGATGGAATGAATCTTCAAAAAAGAAAAAAAAAAAGTCATATCTTGTAGTTAAGTAAGGTCCACTTCGCCTGCTCGTTCAGCTGCTAGTAAATATCATCGTAGAATAGTCTACATAAGCGTCCAAGACTTTTTCAGGAGCTAGCAACATCACAGACGTGTTACGTGTGCAACACAATCCGTCGCTGATTGACTTATATCCATCCGTCATGATATAAGCCTTGATCGAAATGAATCCTTGAAAAATGCAAGTTGAGACCCTTGATAATCAATAGTTTCTAACCAACACTTGTACGTGCAGACTGAAACGCGATTTCCGTGAGTCATTTACGCTTCCTGCAATTGCCGAAATCGTCCAGCAATGCAAGAACTACGGTAATATTGGCTTTTAAGACTCCATCTATCGGAGAACAATAGAAGGCATCAATAGACTACAAGGGAGAAAAGTCATTACCGGAAACCTTGGTTGTTGGGGGTTCCCGGTAGCCTTGGAAATTTTTTGCATGATCTGCGGACTATTGGTATATCTTTCTTTTCCGTGTGTGAATGAAGATTCTCATTCCAGGAAATAGTTAATGAAGAAGGACACCGATGTATGCCTCGCTGGGTCTTATGAATTGCTTGAAACATATAGCCCAACTGATTGGATCAGGCTTTCCTTGAGTATGGGGATGGAAGGAATTAATTATAATTGCAAAATTTTTGCACCCAAAAGTCGGCGCCGCGGTGCCAAAACATTGGTTGCCGACATCAAAGTGAGAAACGGAAAAGATTGGGGTCAAGAGCTTATCGAATCCTTCACCTACTTCTCGCTGCCTAGGAATTCTTCGAGATACTTTGGTGTCGTAGAAGCAAGGTTCCGTGGCACCAAGGATGCCACTGTGCCTTTCACACAAACTAAGAGGCGTCTTACTGTATTTCATCGAGAACAAATCTGTTGCCGGAGGCCGTGTTCTGCATTGTTGACGTTAGTTTTCTCAACAAGTACCTATCCTCACCCAAGGGAGCTAGAGTCCATAACGAGCACTGATATTCGTGCGGTCTATCATTCAGCCTTTCGTATATCGCTCGTTTCTCTCTTTGCGTCTCCGGGCTCGATCCACTTTGCGATCCGTCCTATAAGGAGTACAACTGTTCAGTCTCGTCCAAGTCGAGCTGCGCTTCTCGGCTGTAGGGCGGGCGACTGCGAAATCGATCGGGTCTCGCTTCGAGGCTGATGACGTTCAGATAAATCGCACACTCTATGACGCTTCGTTTGAAGTATTTGCAAGCAGCAAGAAACTGGTGACGGGACATGCACATTTACTCTGAGTTATGCAAGAAGAAGAATGAGGAAACTGCGGTTAGGAAGTGATGATGGAGCTTAAAATTCGACCGTTAGCATTTGCAGCGACAAACCCAAAGAATAACGCGAGCCACCTGTCTATTTTGTATTGAGCACTATGTATGGGTGAACAATCTTGCCTAGGCTTTCTTACAGGAGCAATAGAAGGAGGACTCGTACGTCGAATATCTTGCAAACTTCCATTCCAGCGTTCCATGTGCGATTGACTACCACCGTATTTGATTAGACAAGTTCCGACTTGTGATTGATCTGATTCTGTATACGCGGATTAGAGAAGGGCCCACTCCCTAGTGTTCCTACAAGATACTCACCAGATGCAAAGACTAATTCGATTAAATGTCGTCATTCTGCAATGTGACGGGTATTTTGGAGGAGGGCAACTGGCATTGCAACTGGCATTGCAACCCTTCGTCATTTTTACTCGATTATTTTTTGCTTAGATTCGCGTGATAACTTGTCTGGAGGGACAACACTTTGGCAAGAAAAGGGACTTAGAGGTCCAGGTACCAGGCGCCGTTGTGCCGGTTCGACGAGGCAGGAAGAGCATCAGAATTTTTTTCTTTCGGTTTCCAATTTTTGGGTTTGTAGGTTGAGCGCGACCCACCCACCCGAACCAACTAACCTGTGAGCAAGAATGGAGATCCAGCAACCCGATTCATCCGCGTTTGCTCTTGAGGGCGATGCAAGCGGCGTCGGGGGACAGCGTTCGCGCAGTGCATCGATTGGAAGGAGCGACAGAACTTCTGGCCATAAACACTGTGCCAACCACAACACCACCGAGCCCGCAGAAACCAGCGCGGCTTTCGTAGGCACGCAAATCCATCCAAAGACTCACACGCACCGACTCGTCATCAGGCAGCAGCCCCTCCACTCGAGAATGTGCGGCTTTGGCGAAAAAGGTATCTGTCCTCGTCTCTATCTTCGTCTTCACACATTCCACTCTCACGTCCCTACGCGCGGACGCTTCCCGGCAACAACAAACATCCCCGTCCATGTAGCTGCTTCCTTTAAAATTTGTCAACTTCACATTTTTTGGAGTCGCCTCGTTTTTCGTGTAACCCAGGACCCACCACTTACGTAATACATTCGTCCAAAAACAGTCGACCGTCGCCCTGTCGATCCACCTCCCATCATTCAACTCGATATTACATCTAACGGTACACCGGAAGATTTGTGAGTTCTTTTGTTTGTGGACAGGCAAGTCCAGAACTTGTCAGATGAACCAAAAGACAATTTTCGGCTCGCAATGACAACAGCGCATACCTCTACAACCCTTACTACTTTATGTATGCGTCCCTCATCGCTCTCGATAACGAAGACGAGGTACATATCCTGCACGATGGCAAGACGCGCAGCACAACAGGCTCCATTGTCTCGTCGTTGTATCGTCTCCGCGACTTGGACAACAAAGATGGGGCTTTTTTTGTCTTTCCCGATTTGAGTGTGCGGATGGAAGGATCGTATCGGTTAAAGGTTTGTGCAATTCAAGAGGGATGGTGTTATATAATCGGCTTACGCGGTGCTTCCCCAGTTCTCATTGTTTGAAATTATCAATACAGAAATGTATTACTGCACGTCCATTATCTCAAACCCATTCAGTTGAGTATCTTTCAATTTTTTGTCATCATTTAACCATTCTTCAGACGTATACAGCGCAAAAAAGTTTCCCGGTATGGAGGAAAGCACTTTCCTGTCCAAAGCTTTTGCTGAGCAAGGCCTCAAGATTCGTATCCGCAAGGAACTACGAGTTCGCAAGTGAGTTTTATTTACAAATGTTTTTGTTGCTAACTTGCACCAACTTCTGTGACACGCGCTCCGTCAAAAGAGAAGGCGGATTTGTCAACGTAGCACCCCTTAGTGACTTTGCAGCTAACGAACAGCCACGCCAAAAGAGATCCTCGATTGAGGGTAACCAGGACGGAAATGACCACGATGATAGTGCAGGATCTGCTTCGGAAGAACATATAACGAAGGTGCGCAATTCAATCTGTTCTTGTTCCTGCCGGAATTGAATCGTTACATGTGCTTGTCAGAGAGTCAAGGAGCGCCTGTCATCTACAGAGGCCAATTCCAATAAGTTAGCCATCGGGATTTTAGGGCAAGCTGTCCCCGGATATCCCTACTTGGCGCCTGCTGCTCAGCCCCCGATGCTTATGGTACCTACTCACTATCAACAGCAACAAGCGCAGCAAATGGCCCGCCAACAAGCGCAACAGCACGCAAAGCACCAAGCACACCAAGCACAACAACAGGTTCATATTCAATCTCAACAACAGGCTCAGCATCAAGCTCAAAAGGTGCAACAACAACAGCAGCAACATCAGCATCACCACCAACATACCCCAAAACAACAGCAGCACACAGAACAGCAACACCTAGGTCATTTTCAACAACAGCAGCACACAGAACAGCAACACCTAGGCCATTTTCAACAGGGGCAACCTCAACCTCAGCAACAGTCCGGACCAAGACCCTTGAGTTATCAGGTTGCAGGACCCTATGGCCCAGCCGGCTATCCAGCTTACCCTCTGGGAAGTGTCCCATACCACCCTGCCTATGGGTCCGGAGGCCCAATGATGGCGCGCCCAATGACGACCCCTCACGCGAGCGGACCTCCTTTGCCACATCAGCCAGGATACGCGCCTGCCCCTGTTGGTTCACAAGAACTTTACACGCCCGCAAATCCGCAGCATTCTGGCGCGTACCCAAGTCTGGGTTCTTATGGATATTACTGTCCAGATCCCCAGTTTGCCACCTATTCACCGCCATTGGAAGGGTACTACGACGCCCCGGTAGGACTTTCGCAACCAAGGGCATCCCCTCGTCCGATCATGTACCCTTCGGAAAACGGTGCATACCCACCTATGCAACCGCAAAAGCAGCATCCAGCGCAACCAATGGCCAACGGTGATGACCCCAACGCTCCTGTCGTTGGTCCGGGATACCCGGCGCAGCCGCCACAGGGTATGTACGCTGGTATGGTTAGGGTTGACTATCGACGTCCCCTGCCCCAAGGAGGTCCATGGGGTTATCCAATTCCATCCGGACCGATGGGGTATCCTCATTTAGGTATGTCAGGACAGCCAGAGTTCTATCTCTCGCAGTCTATGATGCAGCAACAGGAACACTCGGAGATGGATCCGAGTTATCTGTCCACCCATCCATCCTCTGCATATGGACAGCAGCAGCCACCACCATTTGATCGAGGACATTCGGAACAGCAGACGATTCTAAGAATGGATGTACCTCTTCATGATATTCACGTGCATCCACATCTGCAACAGCAACGTCACGACCAGCAGATACCGCCCAGTCCAAGGAAAAGTGCCGTGGCCCATTTGTTGCCTTCATTGAACACTGCGATTCAAAATGCGCGGACGGATGGGTACCCTGCGTTGCAAGTGAGACAAGCCCAGTGGATGGTTGGAGTCGCACCTAAGGGTATGCCTCAATCGGGACCGCCAGAGCAGAATTAGAAACCTTTTTTTGAGAAAACACTTTTGTTTCCTTGAAAACTTATTGTGAACGAATTGAGAATCAGCCACCCGCCACTATTTGCGGAAGCTTGGTTCTGAACACGTCCTTACCAGCTATTCTCAGACGCCAAAATTACATATGAATCAGATTGCCCATGGAAAAAGTGATATCCGTGCTACCGTCTCGCTCACAAATAGCACTGCGGACTGGTAACTGTCTGAACCTTTTGTTGTAGTCGGCATCCAGCAAATCGGTTGTGTACACTTTGCTGCCGCTAGCGCCATCGGTAAAACGATCACGTTTTTATTTTCGAAGAGAGTTCGTTCGGTTCGTGTGCTGAATAGTCGTACAGGGCTTTGGCAAATCGTGTGCGCGGACGAATGCTTGAGCCGCCAGACTCGACGAAGCGGGCTGACGAATAAATTGGAGGTGATTGCAAGCAAGTCTTGATTCATCGCAAAGATGACCATGCCAATGGTGGTCAGCAGACATTCGTTTGGTGAACAAATGCTGTTGCATCGGCTCTCCCAGAAAGCTGCATATCGTGGTGCGTAACGGCTCTTTACTGGAACCATGTGCCTTGGACTATTGAATGGAAATCCACGCTCAGACTCCTATTCAAGCCACAGACATGTACGTGCATATTGGTCCAAGACTTCTTTCTATTAGTGCCCACAAGCTCGTGTAACAATGATGGGTGAGAGGTAGTGGATGGCTCCCTTCGTTTCCCTTTCAACATATGAACACCAGAAAATAACCCCAATGCTTTAAATTATTTATAGAATAAGTTTTGAAAAGGACTTGGTCTACCACCACTGTTCATGGGTCGCTAAAGCAAGCCATCCTGTTGTGTTTGTAGCCTACTCTCTTTCCCGTTACTTGTCTCGAGCTCTGTTTGCACCTTGAAACTGCGCGGAACCAGAGGATCAGGCAAGCCTGACGGCATGCTGTTCATGATGCTCACTGATGGACTAACACGGTTGATTCCCTGGGATGCCGGTATGAAGGTGGCACTCGCACTGCTTGTGCTCGGTTTCAGACCTATAAGTGGATTCTGTGACGCTATAAAATTGGCGGCCTTTCTCTGAGAGGCCCCTGCAACTTCAGAGACCATCGTAGTAAGATGTGTCAGACGATCCTCTGTGTTCGTCAAACGAGTCTATTTCACAAAAGAGTTGAAAGTTGTAAGTGATCTCCAATGATTGACTCACCTCTAGAATGGACATCGTCTGTGTCAATATGTCAATTTGATTGATGATATGCTGCAGCGAGGAGGATAGCTCATCCGGAATCGAGCGCACCTCCAATGGACTAGAGACTGATGCTGCAAAATCATAACTCTCGTTTCTTGCAGGAGACGGCGATTGCTTTTGCGTATTACCTTGACTCCAATGTTGGGATCGACTTGGACTCCCAGACCGACTACTACCACGATTAGGCTATTCATTTTCGTCCGCGATCAGAAAAGCTATCGAGAAACAAGTTTTCTCACAGAATGAAATAAAGGTCCGCCCACGCTGACAATCCCGGCCGACTCGGCATCCTGGTGTACGCCGGCAAGTCTGCTGGTTGAGGACGCCGCGACGGCAGACGCCAAGTTGCTTTCTTCTGCTATGCGTATAACGTTGACAGGACGCGTACGCTTGATGGGAAGGGTGGTGACGAGGTTCGAGTTCATTGATGCCATTTTGCGCTAATGATAAACAGGAACAGGTAAATATCAAGAGCAATGCTTCGATGCATTGGCTGACCGCGAAAAATGTTGACGCCGTCGAGGGCTCCGTGTAGATAGGGTGAATGGCATGAGTGTGCGCATTTCCCCGATGTCCGTGAGGTATCTCGGGTTTACCTGGAGAAATGCTTTTGGACGACAGTCTTATACCTCGAATTGAAAATATCACCTCCACCGCTAATTTCTCGGGCGTCTGAATCAGCACCAGCTCCATTGTTCAATGCCACACCACTGTCGAAATTGCTTTTCCACACCATCACTTGAGCATCACTGCCGCCAGTAGCGAAAAAGGTGCCGTCTGGCGAAAATACAGCCGCAGTAGTAGGACCGTTCTGGTGACCGTGCAGCGTATAGAATAGATGCCCTTCTTTAAGGTCCCAAATCTTGACCAGTCCGTCCATCCCCGTGCTTATCAGCCATTCTCCACCTGGACCGCCGAAGGCAATGCTGTTGGGTCCGCCGCCGGCCCAAGCAGCTTCGGTGGTGGAGGGACTAGCAGACCCCGTGTGCGCATCATGATAATGCTGGATCAATTTGTGCATTCTAATGTCGTGTAGTTTAATGCTTTTGTCGGTTGAAGCACTGGCAATTATTGTGCCACTTGGGTGAAAGGCTGTGCTGGTGATCATTCTGTTTCGCAAGTTAGTCAAGTTGATAATTGCGTGCTATGCGACGTAATCATTCCCACTGAGGCAACGTCACCGCCACTCCTCCTAAACAGTTGGAAACCCCTTTCTCTTCCATCTTTTCTGCTTCAACAGCCTAAATTTCAGTATCTCACCCTGTATGGTCCCAATACGTCTTGACGCAGCTCTTGCTTGCGAGATCCCATAGTTTGACGCTTTTATCATCAGATCCAGAAACAACCAAACGCGAATCAGGACTGAAGCGCGCGCTTCGGACCCAATTCATATGCCCCGCGAGTGTGTATTGAAATTTGGCGCGATGTGTGGACCAAACCTGCTTAAACGTCTTAGGACGAGAGAATGCGCGCTTGGGAAGTGGGCTCACCTTGACAGACTTGTCGTCTGCACATGTGAGCATAGCCTCTCCGTCGTGCGAGAATCTGACAGAGCGCACGGTGGAAGTGTGCGCTTTAAACACTGTCACGTCGCCTTTCCTATGTTCTCGGTCATGGGGATTGCGCGTATGAGCTGAATGTCAAGCTTCAGAAAACATTGGGCGCCAGAATCCTCACACGTTGGGCGTCCAGAGCCGTACTGTTTTATCTCGCGAGGCAGACGCGAGAACGTTACCGGACTGCGAAAAATCGACGGAAGTGACAGGGCCCTGATTTTACGGTAGTTGGGATGTCAGCTTCGCGCCATCCCACCTCCTCACCCACTATAATTTACTTTGTGGCCAACGAAGCGAAGCGCGCGCATCTGCGGCTTGAAATTCCACACCATCACGGATCCGTCCATTGAACCAGATGCAAGCTGCAGCATATTGGGCTTGAACGCGAGGTCTGTCACAACGTCCCGATGGCCCCGGAATGACCGGTCTAATGTTGGATCCTGCATAACCACTGTGTCCTGTCATTTTCGCGCAATGAATGAGATGCACATAAAAGGTCATAGTTTGGTCACTCACATTCATTTTCGGAAATTCCGTTATTGAAGATGATTCCTTCAATAGAACTGCTCTAGGCAGCATCATGATGGACCATGCATCCTATAGCAAAATAATTATGCGGTGATAGAAAACTTCGTTGTAAAGCTGTTTTCCAGGGGAATGATGGCGCAAAGAAGACTAAAAAGTGGCTGAACAAAATAGGATTGCAAAGGAGGACTAAAAAGGAAGACCAAGGAATAACAATAGAACCTTATCAGGACAATGAACAATAGGAGTGTAATTGTGAGAATTTTCCTTACAAGACTCGACACGTCCCCCTCCCCTCATGTGATTCCAATGGCATGATGTCGCCTTGGCGGTAGTCAAAAAGTTCTAAGTAGAACTTTGGTGAATATATCTGCTAAAATTCCCCGTATTAAAAATAGATAAAATCTATAGATCTGTATAAACAAAATGTAAAGATGCGGGTAATTATCTGTTAAGACAATGATATGTTTATGCGGGTAATTTTGTTTCTAAAACTAGATAGAAGCATAATAATACTCTGTGAATATGTCCCGCGCATTTTGAAACTTGACATTCATATGTAAGCCCGTTAATGTGATTTGTTGAACACAGCTTTAGTTGTGGCATGCTGTGATGCATCCTGCCATAATGGCTGATATGACACACCTTGTGAATTTGAAGGTTAAACCAGCAGTGGAGTTGTGTGTTTCGATATTTCCATTGCAATGCGCGTCAGTGAATCCGGCCCTATCACTGGATCTTAAACATGGCTCTCGAAGGCGAGCCTGTAGTTGCAAGTATTTGCGATGTCAGTGGGATGATGCCTGTATTGGAATAATCCATTCGTATGATGCGGCAATGTAGTGTGCCAGGTAGATATGTTGTAGAGATGTCTGCAAACATAAGGCCACCGAAGATGCACTCATCGTTGGTGGTGACTTCATGTTTTTAGTATTGCTCCGCAATAAATGTTTTGTAGATGCATAGACGAATTGATGTGACGGTACCAAACTGAGTTTGCAGCCCATTGTCCAACAGATTTTGCGGGAGGGCTGCAGTAACACGGTCGTCTTTGGGTGCCAGTGCAAGTCATGCCACAAGCCTTCCAGATGAATCGAAACTCAGGTTCGCTGAGTGCACGTTCACTTCAGCCTCGAATGGCATTGCGACACCACGAGCTCATTCCTGTGGTCCAATGTCCTTGTCAACTCAAATCAGATTGATGTGGTTTTTGTACTTCTGGCTTGGTGTGACTGGGTTTGCCGGGGTTCCAGGCACTTTGATGATGGTGGCAAAGCCGGTGCCATTGGACCCTCTCCCGAGAACCGGAGGAGCCACCCGATGATCCGCGTGCAAGCAGCCGCCATGATATAATCAGCACGCACGAAATCTGCACTGTTGGAACAGAAGCGCGCGTCCGACAGCAAAGGACGTGACAAAGGAGGGAAAGGTAAGCTCGTTTCTTTTGTGATACGTTTTCGACCCAAACGATAATGGCGACGTGTGCCTTTCGTCTCCTGCTGTCAACACGCCGGCATGCATGCATTCGTACCACTGTCAGCGTAAGGCGGCTCACTCTGGGTCAGCCATCGCATGCAACGCATCCCCATCTTGTTGGAAGTGGCTGCATCACGCCGGGCATTCAAACAGCCGAGTACGCCGAACGCCGACGCCGCTTTGCAGCTGCCATGAGCGAAGGCTCTGTCGCTGTCGTTGCTGGATATGCGTTGCGCTATGCGACGGGCGGAATCTTTCACGAGTTTCATCAGAACACTGATGTTTTTTACCTCACTGGCTTTAACGAGCCAGATGCTGCGATGTTGCTGGGTAGTTATTGATCATGGCTTGTGGATCTGGACTGCTGCCTCTCTTTGTCGAGCTCACACTTTCCTTTAGAGAAGGATTCGGCTAAGTACCCAGACAAGGGCTTCCAGTTTACGCTGTTTGTGAGACCAAAGGATTCGGCCACAGAAATTTGGGATGGACCACGAGCTGGCCTAGAGGGTGCGCAGTTGCATTTCGGCGCTGATGTGGTGAGAATGAACCCATTAGACCTGGTGCTCTCACTTATTTGGACCTGTTGGAAACGTCCAATTTTCATTAAAAGCTGACGCCGAACCAAACCAGGCACAACCAATCCACAGGCTGCCTGAACGCCTCTCTCACCTCCTGAATCAACCCCTCGACAATTCAAGCTCCCAAATCATCACAGACCTACCGACGGTACCCATTTTACCTCCCAGCGCCAATAATGGGTCGGGCCACGCAGCCAGCGCTCCTTCCCTCCCGGCCTGGACTCCTTACGCGACCCTCCTCTCTTACACACACGAAATCAACTCGAAAAAGCCTCTGAACCTGTTCAAAGTGCGAAGCCTGAGTGGTCATGGCAGTATACTGCCGCACCATCGCCTCGTCAAGAGTGAGGCCGAGATTGCGGTCATGCGCGAGAGCGGGCGGATTGCGGGTCGCGCGCATGTGGATGCCATGGTGGCCACAAAGCCAGGAGTCACGGAGGCCTTTTTGCATAGCGTGGTGGACCATGGGGTGCGAAGGAGAGGTGCGGACGCGCTGTCGTACGTGCCCGTGGTTGCGTCCGGAAAGAATGCGCTTATTTTGCATTATGTGGTGAACCGGCAAGTGTGCAGGTAACGTGAAGCATTTCATTGCTTGTTCATATCTATTGACTCGCACTGTTTTCAAAGGGAAGGGGAGCTCATCCTCATGGATGCAGGGGGGGTTGAGTATTACGGCATCCTTTAAGACATTTTGTTAATCCCAATTGGCAGGAATACGGCGGTTATGCTTCAGATATCACACGCACTTGGCCTGTTAACGGCAAGTTCACGGAACCACAGAAACGCCTCTACAACGCCGTTTTGAAGGTCCAAAAAGCCTGTATTGACAAGTGCACAGAACGCGCCAATATTTCATTGGATGGCATACAGAATTTGGCTTTTGAAATGCTTAAAGTGGAGTGCAGCAAACTTTTCAAGCGACGGCTGGGTTACAGTGTGAGATCTTCTATTTCATACGTCATCGGCGTCTCTGCTGATAGATTTATCATAGGAAATGAATGTGCTTTATCCGCATCATATCGGACACTGGATTGGCTTGGATGTGCACGATGTGCAAAGTGTGTCGCGAACCACGAAGCTGCGGAAAGGAATGGCCGTCACAATTGGTGAGATTCTGGGTTCTTTGATGATTTTCTTAAGAAGTTCATCTCTCATGCGTTGAAAAGAACCAGGGCTGTATGTTCCTGATACGGATGCGTATCCCGCAGAATACAGGGGCATTGGAATCCGTATAGAGGACGACGTGGTCGTGGGTGAGAATACATATCTTGTATTAACGACGGAGGCCCCAAAAGAGGTGGAAGACGTTGAGGCCGTGTGTGCTGGACTGGTGGGAAGTCGGGAATAAGGAATTTTTTTACGGCGAACTACAATTTTTAAATTTTCCCCAATTTCAAGCGGAAAACAAAGAATTGATTGCCTCAACCAGTCACTAATCTGTTTGTACCCTACTTCACTTCACTGTTTTTGGGTTGCCATGGCGCGTTTCCAACTCTCTTTCGCATAATCGGCACTCGTGCTGCCAAACACTTCCAAATTTTTCTTGTGAGCGATTCGCCACCCATACTCCATATTTGATGTCGCAGGAAACGCATACTTGTCTGCGGGAAGTTCCGGTGGTAGAGACTTTAGTCGCGGCTTGTATCCGCGACATTCAACCGAAGTCACATCAGTCGACTTTACAACTGAAGGCGGGGAAGATTGCGAGGGCTTCGATGGCAGCTGTGCAGGAATTACCTTTGAAACGTTGTTAAATGAGGCCAGTGACGTTTTCGATTGATTGCCGCGTTTCTGCGTGGTGGATGTTGATGTCAAATTCGATCGTGCGTGCGGCGCTCTCCAACTAGCAGCTTGTGATGCGTTCGTCGTCGTTCCCACCACTCGATAATATTGACCAGATTTGTGATCATAATAGAATCCCCCAGAAAATTCGCGTTCAAAAGCAGTTCGTTTTTCCACCTCCATAGTTGAAAGGCCATTGTTGTAAGAGCCATTCTTTTCTATTGACGGTATAGGATGACTTGGATGCCGCGCATTATTATGTGAGAGGAAATCGCGGCGGTTTCCAGTCACTTTGAAGCTGTTAAAGGTCCCCTCTTGGTTCGCGTCGTCCTCCGTTCCATCAGGCGTGGAAGGCCGAGAAGAGAGTGGATTTCGTTTTGGCGTATTTATGATACTATAGGCCGACCATTTAGTGGGCTGTGTTGGCGGTCAGCATGTTATTGGGGGTGAAACGTCGAGGTGGAGGAAAAATGTGTCACTCAACTGGCGCTTTCAAAGCCTTTGATGGTTCCCCAACCTCCCCAAGATATAGTTTTGGATCGTTAAGAGCGCCCCATTTGTCACTCCATTCCCGCTGGGTCTTCATTTCTTTAGCAAGTCGATCCACCCTGTGAGTCGTGTGGAAGGTTTCGAAGGAGGGTGAGAACCCGATTGCAAGAGTGGGCCGCACGGCAAGGCTCGAATATCAACTAACCATGCATAACTGATAGCCAAGTTACGCTCGTTTTCTATTCGTGCCGCGTCCTTGGTCTTGAGGCGAGCGATCTCGCGAGCTTCGTTCTTCTTTGACATTTTCGATTGTGGTGGCGATTTTCAAAATGTTTCTTAAACTGATTTCGGAATCCGGCTAACAAGGTAACATTCTACCAGTAGTCTGTTGATGCGGTACTTCGATCGGATGGTGGTGGGCATGGCGTGTTTGGCGAGAGTTCCAGCCATTTACTTAATCTCTCACCCTTGGAGTACCATTACACGGGTGCTACCTTTAACCATCTTTGCATCGTATAGACTCTATGAAAGAGGTGAGTGCATTCGCAGTTGCGTTTTCGTCGCAGTTGAGTCCAAACACAGAAACCTCCCCAACAAATTGACCATCCTAATCTTAGCAAGGAACAAAAACACCTACTACTACCAAGGCAACTTTCACACAAGTCGATAATCCAGAACCTGTGTTTGAGTCCGCAGGGATCTAGACACATGTGCGCCGTTTCTAAGAACCAAGCTCCCAGAGCTGAAGATACCTCGATGGAAGGGAGAGGGGGAATTGGTAAGCTTTTATAAGCATTCCTGGCGATTTCAACGAATTTAAGCCCTTCCTGACAAAATCTGCCTGTGGAGTAAAATGGGAAACTTTCACAACTGAGTTCCACATGCAAACTCTTGGGCTCAATGATTCATCTCGTTGAGGGAAGGATACAGGGATTCGAGCCACTGCGATGGCCGCCACTTTTATATTTAGAGACGTCAACAACACGACATAAAAATATTTATTATGTCCGCGATACGTTTGTTACTCTATCGATGTATTCGGTAACAGTTGGACTGAGAGTAAGTGCCGCCAACTTGAGTGAAATCACGATCCATGAAACTTCATTATTTGCTGTCCAGTCTTGAAGGGCATTCGAATCTGCAGAGGTGCCGGATCTTAAAGCTTAGTGTCTGCACAACATTGGCCCACTGTGAATGAGTCAAGCATCTGAACTTTCATGGCAAAAAAAGGGTACGAGCATTGGTGGCAATATTCATCATCTTGTTATCGATAAATTCTGATATGAAGGTATTCTAATAATCATAGAATTGCTGAAAATCAGAGCAAATGCAAAGAAACGGAAATTGAGCAATTCCTCCCATAAATAGTTTTGGCGACAGAGAGTGACGATTATGGTCTTCGTTTTGCCTTTCGCATCGCCGGCAACTTCAAAATGTCTTTGACACGGATACGCTTCTCAGGATTTTTTTCCATCATCCGCACCAGCGCGTCCATGGCATCGTCGCTGATATCCCCGAGAACTCCTGAGATTTCATTCTCAATAACTGTCTTCTGTTTGTTCTTCATGGCTACTGCTCGGAACTTTAGAATTCGACGCCCAATGTCCGTGCCCATAATTTCCTCGTCAGTGGTGAATGGATCAAGTTTGAAAAGCAAAACAAAGAGAAGTGTGCCCAAAGCCCAAGACTCCTGCATCTCTGGGGCATACGGATCTCCTTGGAGTGCTTCAGGCGCGGCAAACTTTTTGGTTCCATAAAAGTTTTCACAAAAGTTGGGTTCGGCGTCTCCCGGGACTGGAACGGGTGTCGCACTCCCAAAATCAATCAGTTTGATTTGCCGCGTTTTGACATGAATAAGTACATTTTCGTCTGCTCGGCCATTGAGAATGAGTGAAGAAGAATGGGGTCAGAAAACATGAAAATTACCTTTGATGTCGTTGTGGTAATATCCCAGCTCATGCAATGATACAAGCGTCTCAACAATCCCTTTAAAAATCTCGAGGGATATCTCTTCTCTCACTGGGCCGAACATTTCAATGTAATCATACAAATCAACCCAATTTTCTCCCATGTACTCCATAATGATCATAAACTTTCCATTTAGCTCAAAATGTTCGTAATAATTGATCAAGTTGGGATGACCTCGGCCTCCGTTGAGTTTGCTAAACTCTCTCATCACTTCGATTTCTACAGGGTGGGGCCTACCTGTGATTTTGCAGTCATGCCAATGCCAAACGCTTGACTGTTTGATGAACTTGCATACCACTTGTTTATTGTCAAAAGCTCGAGTGGCAAGACGGACGGTGGAGTGGCCACCAGCTCCAAGTTGCTTTTGAATCTGTTGATTTCGAAACTTAAATAAATGCCAGAGCTTTGACAATGAAGAAAAGCAGATACCTTGTACTTTGCATCGAATCGAATCTTGGCAGCCATGTACGATTCCTCGTCTGTGAGTCCCATCTCGGCTTCCATCTGTCGCGCCAAACCCTCATCATCCCAAATTGTTCCGATGGCCAGATTCTTACTCGAATTCAGAACACTGAGCGTCTTACTTGACGAAGCGATAATCAATTCATCCTTGGCCTTCCCCAGTGACGTTAAACTGACTTTACTCAAACCAGGGTCCGACGCCATCCGTGCTTTGCCCAAAAGGGACAGGTTTTTCACGGCATGCATCAATTGATTTGTTGTTGTAGGTTTGGAGGGTCCCTCTTTGGATCCAGCTCCACTTCCCGGTTTCGAAGGAGTTACAGGTATTGGCAAGTAACTTTTACCAGCCAGTGAGGGGGGAACTAATGCAGAACCAGCATTTTGTGGCTTTTTAGACTCTATAGCCACGTCATTAATTTTTTGTTGCACCGTGCGAGGGGCGGACGTTCCTGCTGTTGAAGGTTTCGATTTAGCCGGATCACCGTAGACCATCTTTTTAAGCAGTGGAGGAAGTTTCCAAGATCCCATTCCATGAGTTTGGGCAGTTTGAGGGACTATTTGTGGTTGGGGATGCTGCTGTTGAGCGTCCTTGGAAAATGGCTTTACGAGATATTTTGCTTCAAGTGACTTTTGCTCGTTACTCGCGAACTCATTTTCTTCGTTTTCGTCCAAAGAAGGAAGGCCAGCTGCATAAGTCTTGGACATGCGGCCTTTCAGGCTGGATGCTCCGTTAGAAGGGAACCTATCCCCTTCCATCATCATGGTATCTTTTGCAGAGGAGTTTGCGAACCAGTGTGCCTTTTCTGGCAGGTCCTGTGCGTTTGAAACCACCTCTGCATCCATGGAAGCAGTGCTGCGCCTGTATAAGTGCCATATTAGTGCTCGAATATCCTTTTTTAAAAAGTCATTCTACCGAGACGATCCAGACTCATCCTCCCCATTCTGCGTACTCCCATTCGAAGAATCATCTGTAACAACAGTATCTCCTTCAGAATCCTCATCCACCTCACCAGACGAAGCCTCGCTTCCGCGCAAATATGAACTCGTCGCATCATCTTCCCTCAGTTGCTCTGGTGCCGTCACCATCATCTCATGCCATCGCTTGAGGCTCCCCACACTCTCGCTTGCCTTCTGCTTCGAAGGTGCAGGCACGTTCACGGGCCCGCCAGCCCCCGCATCGCCCATCCCGGCCAAATTTGCACGTATGTTGTTCCAGGAAACTTGGCTCTTAAGGCCGACTTCGGCGCGCACGGGCGGCAACGCTGCTTCGTCGATGCTCGCGAGGCGGTCCCGTGCCGGTACGGATGGTTCTTCGCCACGAATAGTATACTGGGAGTCGCGCGAGTCGATATTGTGCAGTCCCTGTGGGGTGCCGTGGTATGATTTTTCGCGTGGAGAAGGGGCGTTGTAGCGCAAGGAGGAGCGTCGTGCGTTGAGTACTCGTGTGTCCACTGTGAGGAATGGATTACTGCCGGAGAGTGTGGAGAGTGAAGAGGCAGGGTCTTGAGAGGGGGTGGCCTCCTTGTGGGGTTTGAGTGGCGCTTCGCGATCAGCACCGCTAGTGTAGATCGTGGCTCGCCGTGCTGCTGACATAAGAACCCTAGAGTTATCAAAGGTATATGAGTTTCGTTGAATAAAGGGCAAGAAAGGAGTGTTCCGTGCTCGATGAAGGAGGAAAATGGTAGTCGCGTCAAACTTGCACTACGAATACCTCACCTGTCTTATCTAGGTGTTTTCCGCAGACAGAGAGATATGAGGTACCCTTAGATCAAGGGGATGCGGGACAGATTCTGATTGGGGTAGCTGGATGTGCCTCTCGCAGGAGTTGTTTGATTGGATGAGTTGTCAACTTGAAAATCAGGATATGGAACCATCAAAGCAAACAGATTTATGTCCTCTTTCTCAGAGTTGATTCATTATACACTTCACAAAGATTTCATGCCCGCTTACTACCCCTCAGCGAAACTTTCACCGCCTTCCACCTCGACCCGACTTTGCGCCCGTTGTAAACGCAAAGTCTGCATGTATAATCTGACCAAGCATTTCAGTGCCGTTGGCTTCATTAATGGCAGCTGTCGCTTCCTTATGCGTGTTGTACTCCAGGAGGGCGTATCCCTTATTGTAGGGCGAACCATTCATGAGTACCGAAACTAGCAAGTGTAACAAGGAGCAGAAATAACCTTCACGAAACCGCTTCTTCGGTCCAAGTTGAGGTGGAGGTTCTTGATTTCACCAAAGTCGCTGAACTTTTCCTTCACGTCATCCTCGGACGCTTCTTCGTGGATTCCTGTGACCAGAATGATCCATCCTTCGATGGCTGGTTGAGTTGGAAGTGGTGCGCGTGAATATCGCTAAGCAGTTGAGGGGAGCGATGACTCACACTTTTGGGCGGAGGATGCAATTCCTGATACTTCGATTGTGTCAAACTTCCCATTTCTGATTGTTTCGTCTCTTCCGGCATCTGATGTTGTCCAAAGTTTGTGTCCAGGTTGAGACTGCGCAACCAGGTTCCACACGCTCGTTCAAGCACAAACAACACAGAGCGAAAACGAACCGCCGCCACTTCCTTCGAATCCGCGTCCGCGACGCCGCGTTGTACTCTCCTTCAGTAATGTCGATGCGTCTGCGCTTGGCCGGTTGGTCGTCAGTCATTCCAACCAAACTGAATCCCAATCCCAGCGCATGCGGCCTAGAGTAACTCACTTTCGTCCACCGCCATCGCATTGCTGTTCGCCGTAAGGTCATCAGCGCCAGGATCAAGGTCCACGAGATTGCTCATTTCTCAAGAATATTCTTCGCTTTGTCACCCCCCGATGTCGCGCCCCGTCCCCCCCTTCCTCACGGGAAAGTACACTACTCATTTCAAATTTTCACACTCTCCACTGCGGCGTCTAATAAAAATATTAGACTTTGAAAGTTGACCGAAATGGAGGTCAGTCATGAACAAAAATTTATAATTCGTCAGCAAAACTGTTTCGAATTTCATCCAATTAAACGTTTATTTCAAAAAACTTGTTTTATTGTTTAATATTATCTAATATGAAGTGTGTTGTTTCATCCACAAGTGTTAGATCCAAATACCTCAAATCACTCCGAATGGGAACTGTTTACAAAGATCCACGAAACAACCACATCTATAAAGTGGATGAAAAAAAGATTAATTCTACTCTATCGAAGGTCGGTGTTCCTTATTTTGGTTCGGAGGATGCTATTACAATTGACGTGCCGGAGAAGCACTTGAAGTTGGAGAATCCTATTCGATTCAAGGGCGATCAGTCATTGAAAGAAAAAATCAATGAACTCGAACAAACCATCAAGAGCTTAAAGAGTGAATCTTATTCGGATGAACCAAGCAGCCTTCCCGATCAAAAGAGGCTGATATTGAGAAGACACCCACGAAATTCGATGAAATAGCGAAACTGATGGTAGGACGAGAATACTTCGAAACTGACAGAGACGCATTCGAGATTGAAAGCAAAGCAAGACTTGTGCTGTATTCAAAGCAAGCAGACGGATTAGATCACAAGAAGAGTCTGTCCAGGGTGCTTGAACAGTTGCGGATTGATCCAAATGTGATTGACGAACTTACTCGGAACCAGCCAGTAATCCAAAAGAAATTGCTGAAGCATCTTCAATCAGAGGCTGCTGATCGCAGAGTTGTTTCCTTTAAGAAAAGAAAGAGTCTTGTGTTGAAGTGACGTTTCAATCATCGTCTGTGCCGTCGTTGTGTTCGCGATAGACTCGACTCAGTTGATTTGCCACATCCAGCCTTGCCTGTGATCAGTCGCAAATCAAGTGGATCGTCACTACATTGCCACTCTTGAGGTTTTAACAAAAATTTATAATTTGTTATAAATTTTTCACTCACTGTCCATTCATCTGGCAGCTTCTCTCTTGTGTAATTTCCGATGCCAGGCTTACATTCTACATCACTGCCGTCTTCCACTACAACGCTGTCAGTCTTCAATCGTATAATGGTACCAACCCCCCCACTTTTCATTGCCAATTGATGTAGTAACATGTTGCTGTTGTCGATAACTTGCCAGTAGATTGGAATTGTATTGAAATGCTTTACTGTTTTTGTCTTTGTTGCGATTCTAAATAAGTTGTCACTTATTTTTGAGTAGATAGTGCACTCATTTTTGAGTAGACGGTGTTTTCATTTGAAAAGAAGGCTCGAACCGCATCGTTCACACTCATGGTGAACAAATCTTTTTGTGTTTCTGTTGATCGCTTGTTCAAGCACTCAATAAAGGAATTCATCATTCATTTTGAAGAATCTCCGCATTTGCCATAGCTTCGGTCAACAAACTGATGGAAATAATCTCATTTTAATGTATTGGAAGGAATAATCTCATACACAAAAACATATGGAATACCTGCTGATTTGCCATACTTTAGTATTGGAACGGAGTACCACCCATTGCCTCGTAATGGAAATGTGTTTTCCGTAATAATATAAAAGAATCCAGAACGCAGCTTGCCAGAAAAGGGCTTGATTTCATCAAATATGCCAAAAATACACCAATCAGATGTATTCTTTATACTTAAACATGCTGTATGGCATTTTTGAATATGGAAACTCTTCAAATCTGCTCCAGGTTGTGGTCCATAAAATGTGTCAACAATCACCCTCTCTTTGTAATTGAAAAAAACATCTCTGGTTTATTTATTAAAAGTGCTTTCAACTTTATTGTCTGACTTGTAAGTGTCAAATGCTTCTAGAGCCAACGTAATCAAATTTTGGTTTTTGAACGGAATCACCATAGATTGGCACAACGATTTTGCTTTTTCATAATCTTTATTCAGTTCAACAGTCGTGTTGTTCTTGTATTCCAGTCGAACCAACAATGTTTTGTAAACAACATGCTCCGTTCCAGCCAAATAAATAACAAGATCAGTCAAGTCACTTTTTTCAGTGTAAACAATATTCAAATTCTCAAAAGTGTCCAGCTTTTCATAAGTAGGATCAATGATTGTGGTCAGAGTATCAACAAATATTTTCTTGTTGGACATTCGCTAGCATTTATTTCATAAAGCAAAGCCACCTGGCTGAATATGAATATTTCCTTCACCCAGCCCAACAATATCACACCCCAAGTCTACTGCAGCGATGTCATCGCCACCCAGTTCTTACGCAGCTCGACTTCACGTCAGTAACAACAAGTGACGGTTGTCAATGTTGGTTCAGGGGATTTTGGCATCAATCCGTAAGGTACTGGTAAGGCAGTGACGCCCTGCTCCTTCGGCGCCGATTGCGCACTTCGAAAGGAGAGAGGTTTCCTCGAAGAAGAGGAGGGCACTGCCAACAAACTTACGACCTCCCGCGAGATATTATTAAGCGAGGCAAAGGCGCCAATAAACCTCCAATGTCGCGCCCCACACCCTCCTCTGCCGGGAAAGTACACATCTGCTTTCAATTGTGGTTGTCTCCAACTTAATAAAAAGATTCCCAAGTTTGATTTCTGTACAAATACGGTCACATACGTGCGTGTACGAAGAAATTAAACTGACAACCGCTCGGGAATTCCTCGCCTTAACGTCACGTGTTTTGCGTCCTTTCATGTCACATGCTTTTTATTGCACGCATTCCTTTCTGTACTCAATGACAATTTACAGGAAACCCCCAATGCATCACCCCATCACTCGCTCCATGTGACGCCCCTCCCCGCGCTCACGTCCAGAAGCCCCTCGTTCCAACGGACCGTCATGCTGCGCCCCACCGGAGGGAGGCTCCACATAGAGATCCTGGCGCATTAGGCTGGTGCGTAGCAGCACAAACTGCACCTGCTTGGCATACTCCTCACCCATCTGCAACGTCTTGTCAAACAGACTCGCGCGGTCGTCGCTCTTGTTGACACGCAGCAGCTGGTTCCCCGACACACGTCAGCCTAACCTCACTACGTGAACAAGAGGCTGTTTGTCCTACCTTGTTGTGACTGTCAATGCGCGCTTTGACAACACCCTCTCCAATCAGCTGCGCAATTTCCGTCTCAAGTTGCGAGACGCTGCCGCCAAACTGAGTGCTCATCTTGTGCATGTTCACCGCCTCGAAAGGCAAGATGTAGGCCACGATAGCGCGACGGCGAATGAGATTATAAAGATGCGGGACGTGCGAGTTGAGGTACATATCCAGGAGGAAGTTCGTCTAAACAACATGAGTAAAGTCAAGTAGCCTCTAGGAAAATAAAGGAAGGAACACGCACCTTCAGCTTTTCCAAAGCGTCCAAGCAAACACCGTATTGCGCCGCGTAGAAACCACCGAGCACGTTCTCACGCAGTGACGGGTCAGCGAGCTCGAGAAATTGCTTAAAGGAGCTGCTGTCTAAGAGCTTGCTTTTGATGTCGGCACGATCAAACGTGGCAAGGGCGAGGAGCGAAATGTAGTTGGCAATATCCGCGCCGGACAGGACCTGTTGCGCAGTGGGATGTGTGAGATCCAATAGATTCCATTCTGATTTCCTGCATTCGTTCCCTTTTTCATGAGTCCTTCACCTCAATCATACCCCTTTATCCCAGCTTGTCACGCGCGTAGAACCCACCTCCGTGTACTTGCCAATAATCTCAGGCCCAACCCCCAAGAAGGTACGCGCAGCCGACTTGTATTTTCCTGCATCCAAATGCACAAGTCCCATGCATGCCTTCAATTTTGCCGCCAGAAGCAGTCTAGCAGCATCCGCCGCTGCCGCACTTGGCGCATTGGAAGTCGTAGGGGCCGAGGCCATCGCCGATGACGAAGTAGATCCCGTGGACGGATTTGGCGTGGACTCGGCCTTGATGACATAGCTTTGGACATGCGAAAAGTTGCGCTGCTCGATGGAGACCTTGATGACGTTGAGGCACATATCGAGGATGTGTTTTGGTGTAGAGCAGTAGTCGCGTGTGCGAGAGTAGCATTTGAGGGCGCTTGCAAGGTCCCCGCAGTAGTAAAAGTGGTCGCCAAGGTCTTGGTGGCCCATCTGTTGATGTCCGGGAAAATGAAAATGGGGCACCGCCACAATCACATTTTAAAATTGAACCACAACCAAATAAATTACCCACCCGAATAGACTCTTTGATGAGATTCGACTTGTAGTTTTTAAGCTCTGCATCGAGCTTGTCGAGCCTGAATCTTGCTAGCCTCGCCGTGTCCTCGACCCAAACTTGGTCGTGCTTCACGCTCGCGCCGAGATCCGCGTTGAGTCTGAGCACGATTGCGTTGTGTTTTGTCGTGTTGAGCGTCGTCGCCTTCACCTCCGCGAGCGCGAGCGTAAGGGCCTCTCTTGCCAGGGATGGAGAAGCCTCCGAGATGAATTCGAGACGTTGGATGCGCGTGTGGCCTGAAGAAAGGAGTTTTAATGCGGTGAAACACTGGGAAGGTAGTATTGGTCACCAGTGTACTGCGAAAGATAGGTCTCAATCTCAAAGTCGCTCTCGGCGACGCTCGCCGTAGACATGCTCACAAGTAGATGGCGCGTCTGGTTGGCATGGATGCGCAACAGTCAGGTCAGGCTGGTATCATATCTCTCTGTGGAGTGGCCTGAGCGAATGTCCCTGCCTCACCGCTTGTTGTTGGCCATCCATTTCCTCACAAAACGGCGAACCTCAACCTTTCTTCTTTCTCTCGCCATTTCTCCTCTGTTTATCTCGTAATTTATTAATTTATTTTCACTAAGGCTAAGGACACAGTGAATGTGCCAAAAAAAAATTCAACTCTGCACAAAGTCCGAAATCGCGGTAACAGAACAATTGACGTGAAGTCGTGAGAAGAAAAATTATAATTTGTTACGAAAACCAACATCTTAAAATGATCATCATCGAACCAGCCAGGATGGGCGATATCTTGGTTTAATATCGATTTGATCGCATTGTTTTTGTATCGTATCAGCTAGCCCAGTAAAGATCGTTTTCAGTACTTTTGCTCGCTGTCTCATTCTTGGTCGCTCGTGTTGCTGGCATTGCTACTCTCGCTCATAGGACGTTCGGCCTACTTAACGAGGGACAACTTCAACCCTTCCACCCGTTACCTCGACGCGGTCGAAAATCAAGTCTGTGACTGTAAATGCAAGATGTTAGCTACCAAGACCTTCAGCCAATACTAAGAGAAGAAAGTGGGGGATGAACGGGCTCGGAAGAGTGATTATGAAGTGTTTGAGGATGCTGTTGAGTTGAGGTGTTCTGAGACTTTATGACAATCCGCCACTTGCAGGAGGTCTTTCATTCGAATTAATTTGTTTGGAGAGGACGAAACCAGTTTCAGTTACAGTTTCGTTGTGTTGAAACAAAATCGCAGTTACTACAACTACAGATAAATACTGGTCCGATTTCCAGTCTCGTTTCAACAAAGCACTTTGCATTGTTATTCATGATCTTCGCCATTGTTGCATTTGTTTGCGTCTCTACCGCACTTGCTGCTCCTGCCCCTCAGGCGGAGTCCTCTAGCATCTCACATACATCGGATACTTTCACACGCACTGCTCTCGCCACTACTTCCACGACCATCAGCACTGATGTTGTCCCACTGAAGACCAACACACTCCCATCAATCTCTTCAGCTGTACCAACAATGATCGTATCAGCCCTGGATCAAGTCATGCCCACGGGAGCTTGTGTATCCCTCAACAATGGGAAGCCCATCACGTTGAATAACACAACTTTCAAACAGCAGGACCCCACCACGCCTTTCACAACCTATATGGCGCAATTTTCGAATGGAATGATGATTGTGAAGTTGGGCAAAGGCAGCACGGAAGATCATGCTACCAAGAGCGTTGTGCAGTGTGCGCGCCACCGGTTGACAACGAATGAAGGATGCGATGGCAAAGCGACACCATATATGTTTGGGACAGAGACGTGGACGGCTAATTGCGATGTGACTGTGATGTTGAACTAATCCGTGATTTTGTTTGCAATCTGAGATGAAATATATTGTTACCGAACATTAGAGGAGTAAACACGCGAGCAGTTGATGAGCTGCAGACGCTACGCATTTGTCACCGTCTTCGTACCTGCGTATTTGTGTGGACATCCAAATACACGCTCGACAAATGCAGACGCAGCGCGGAGCTTGAATGGAGACTCGTTGCATGAGTTCATTCTACTCAGCCCTAACTTCATTATTCGTGCTATATACGGGAACTACACACTGCAACAAGTGTAATTGTGCACCATGCGCGGAGGTTTTACCGAGTCCTGCTCATTGGTTTGCTTCTTAAATTACGTAGACCTGGATATTAGTTAAAGCTGGGTAGGCTGGAGGTTGAGCTGGAGTTTTGTGACATTGCGACAAATGGGTACTTGCGGGTGGCCAATCCAGAGAGACTCAAAGAGACGGATACTTGCCCTTCCTGCTGAGCTCAGAGGAGGGCGTAGGTAACTGACGCGGGATCAAAGCGGCTGCGGGACGCACGTGGCAGGCGTACTTCCTCTTCGGCTGAGGACACGGACGTGACCACATCTCGAGCTGTTGTAGCACCTCGACCGGCACGGGCGCAGGCTTCACCGCTTCGCGACAATCTCGCATCAGTTACACGGCAGTAAACTCACGTCTCACTTCCAAACCCAACAGGATCATGGGTGGCTACGAACCGCTTCGGATTTGCCACGAGGCGCGATCGCATCGCGATTGTGTTGAAAGTTTTAGTGATTGGTCAGGCACAGTAGAGCGGCACAGTAGAGCGTGGCCATACTGTTGCCGCAAGGTTGCCAGACCACTGACTGAAGCGTGCTCATGCACCAAACGAAGCGACAGTGCTGCGACCTCCACCCTCTTTCGTTTATTCCTAAGTGACAGTAAAGTCAATATTGTACATTTCCTCCCCATAGATTGCCATCATCAGAGCTGACTGGCCTCCCTAAAGCTTCAACATTGACTGTGTACTTTTCTTCTGCATCGAAATCGAGTGCGCGACCGTACGACCCTGCCATTAGCTCCGCCACCTCCTTTTCCAACCCTAGACCGTCATCCACAACTGCCGAATATCGCTGCAGTAAACCTAATATCCCAAAAAGCCCAAGGACTTCCATTACTGCCCATGGATTATTGCGTGATGCCGGCATCAACTTGGGTGCCATATCATAGAAATCCACATGCCGTTGAGACAGCTTTGCAGCAAGAAACTGCGCGGCAGTGACTATGTCCGTCGGGAATTCACACGAGGACATGTGGAATGCCTGTGCATCTTTCAGTCTTGCTTGTAGGACCTCTGCTGGTACCTTGCATGCGTGCGCCAGAGCAGCGAAATGCGCTGCCAGATAGTTGTTTGAGGCACTCTTGAAGTAGATGAAGCCAATGATGCGCTTGTCAGTGCTGGACATTAGGTAAGGATGTTCATGATATTCGTTGGCACCCATTCCGCAGAAAAGGAGGGTATGAAGAGAGAAGCAGATTGAGCGTTTGGCGTCAAAGTTCAGTATTTGAAGCAAGTAACGAGGCTGAAAAGTAAATTTAGACGAGATCCAGGAGTTTAAAGAGCGATTGGTGTTCGGAAATGATTTCATAATGGCGGAACTGAGGTTGGAGACCTTGGTAGATAAACTTAAAGCCCCTAGAGCCCCTTTTAGAAAGGACCCGCTTCTTTGGCGTACCACGTGCGCTGCTGCAAAGCTGGTCGATTCTGAACGTCTATGAATTATTTCGCGGCCATCATGACCTCTGGCCCAGTTGGTTTCACTACTCCTATAACGGAATTTCTCTGGCGAAGATGTAACATTAGTTGGATTTGGCCGTGGAGGTGGGGTTTCGTTTTGTGGTTCTGAATTATCGGATTTTGCACTGGATTTTGAGCTCGTCAATGACAAAGGAGCTTCTGATAGAGGCAAAATGTTTTGATTTTGGGAGTAATCAGCCATATTTTTAAACTGTTTTGAAAGTGGTGAGGCTGGTGGGGACGACGTTCTCCGTGGTATGATCGTAGCTGACGGCTGAGTTAACTGTGTGGCCTCGTGTGAGGACGGTGTTAAACCAGATACCGATTTCGTTTTGACTCCTCGGGGATACTTGGAGGTGTAAGATAGTACATTCTTACTTGCGTCAATGGAACTCCTCTTTTGTAATATCGGGGACTGAAATGAATCACTGCAAGTGCTAGACTGTGACACTTGGTCATATATTTTTCGAGTTGCAGGAACACTAGTTTCGCCTTCCTTTTTCATGGGTGGGGTTGCGTGTTCAAGCTTCATTGTAGATGGAGAAGACTCAAGTTTTGAGCCAGATTTTTCCGGTGTTGCTGTGTTGGAAGGAAGTGTCATTCTAAGATTCCCTGAGAATGAGGCCTCAGGTGTTAGTGGCTTCAAGATACCGGATATTGCCAGAGATCGTGGCGCCATTGATCGAGTTCCGAGCTCGTGAACACAGGATAATGCCGGCGAAGCAAACGACGTTGCCACCGATGCAGTTGTTGGTGTAGCGCAGGAAAATACATCTTGGGCGGCATATGTCTCAGTGTCAACGTCCATAGGGAACCTTGTTATAAGCCTCAAAGTTGTACTTGGTAGCGGAGGATGTGCAATTCCGCCTTCGTCCACTTCGTGGACGATACGATTAGATGATGGAACGGATCTCAGAGATTCTCTCCGCTTGTCGCGCTGTGATTGCAAAATACTGCTTCGACGGTCTCCGCCAGAGTAACTTTGACGCTTGCTCCTCCAAGAGACCCTATAAGGACCTAAATTCCAACCCGTCCCTTCAAGGACTTGACAGGCATGCTCTTCCATATTTTGATCCAAAGGAGTGCATAGCAGTTCATTGAGCGTATTCTCAAACGTGGCAACAGCACAAAGCAGGCCAATTTGCTGAAGGCCTTTTACACCATATTTTCGCAATGTTTGTTGTCGTGTTTCAGTCGTCCGACAAGCCGGGGCCAAAGTAGATTCTAATACAATGCGACACATTATTCTGTCTTTCATTGAAACAGAGGTTGGCAAAATGTTGAGGGGAGCGTCTATAAAGTGTCCGGTAAACAAACTGCCGTAGGAACTGAAATTTGCAGCACAAAATGGAGCTTCAGATACAAGGGATGAAAGAGTCATGATGTCGCGTCGTTGTTTGACTGAGAGGGGAGTCAGACCTGTTAAATTAGGGAGATTGTTAATACATTAGGGAATCTATGGATTCCGCCTCCTGACCGAGATCGCAACTAGGAGATGCCGTCAAGTGACTGAAAATAGCTACGCGTGCGTGAAATTGAGGAAGCCACATGACGCTTAGGGCTAGCAAGGGACTCGGTCGGCCGAAAAGTCCTGTCCAAATTGACAGAAACGTCAGCGCACCTTGTTCAACTGAGACTTCTTCTCCGTCAACGAATTGTTTGAGCATATCTGGCTTCAGTCAGCAAGTGAAAGAATTGGGCCTTTAGAAAGGTGTCTCACCATGCAGCGTGAGCATTATGGGGAAAAAAGACAATGAAGATTTTTGTCTTCATGCCTTGGACTTCTTATTCTTATTAAAACTCCAGAGTTCCCCCCCATGCAGTTTTTCTTTTTATCTCAATTGACGCTTGGGCTGAGCTGGGATCGCAATTCACCGAGAGCCGCGTCATTTTGTCCAGCCCAAGCTCCCGTCCGAATTCCGACTGGATAACCTTTGCCACTTCCGGCTCTGCCCCGAGACCTTCGTCCACCATTGCAGTGTACCTCTGCAACATCGCAAACAGACTCAGTAGGCTTACGGCTTCCAAAACAGCCCACGGATTCCTGCGAGACGCTTGAAACAGCTCCGGGCTGAGCAAATAGTGGTCACGGTTCCGAGTTGCAATGCGACTCGCTATAATTTGCACAAGGATTGTGAAATCGGCAGGAACTTCATTATGGTCCATATCATACGATTGCGCTCGTCTAAAAGCGAGCTTCAAGTCAGCTGGAGCAATCTTGCAGTCAAAACTAAGCTTGGCAAAATGGGATGCGAGGTAGTTGTTGGACACTGCCGCAAAGTAGATGAAGCCAAGGCAGATCTTGTCCCTGCAAGTCATGAGATAGGGATGTTCGGAGCCGCACCCGGCACCCGTGAAAAGTAGCGTTTCAAGGGAGGAACATATGGCACGCTTGGCTTCGAAAGAGGTCATTTGCAACAAGTATCTGGGCAAAAAGCCAAATTTTGAATGTATCCAAGAGTGCAAAGTTTTCTTGGTGGAGGGAAATCCTTTGAATAGAGCGGCGTGAAGTTTGCTTATCTTCGCGGAATGCTTCAAAAATAAGAATTTACTCCGAATCACGTTTTCAGCAGTCATGTCTCGTTCCATAGCCGACTCGTGAGTGATAGAAGACAGATATATACTTTGATCCAAGGTCGATGTTCTTGTATTGGACAAAACAGAAGAACCCACCGAGATCCGCAGTGATGGTGAAAAATGGTCAGATACATGTCCTGAGCTCTCAATACGTTGCATCATCTCAAATTGTGCAGCTGATGATTGACGGCGATGCGAGACGTTTGAATGTCGACGGGCATTCATGACTGGTAATTGCTCTCGAGACTTTGAGGATTGATTTCGAGGCATGGAAAGATTCGCGGTCAAGTGAGAGTCTCTTTTCACGGATTCAGAGTGGCGATTGCCAAACGTGTAGGTAATAGTGGCAGTAACTGGAGATTTTGCCAAATTCCTTGGAAGAGAATTTGTAACCGGAATTACGCTGTTGCGAGAGGCGATAATTCGTTGAGCCGTTGTGGCGGGGACAGCCAAACGTTCAAAACGCTCAACCGATAATTGATTTCCAGACCGACGCACGGAATTCATCACGACTTGTAGTGTCGCTAACTCTTCAACAGACTTCAGGTTTCCTCCGCTACGTGCTACCAAGGAAGCTTGAAACAGTTGAGAAGGTCGTTGTTGTATCAGGTTCGTTGCGCATTTAGCCGGAGTTTCAGAGGATGGGGTGCGTAATTGTTGCTGCAACAGAGCAATTTCTTCCAAAGACATCAAGCTGCTGTTTCGGTTTGGATTATTACCTAATTCAGGGTCGTTCGAAATTCTATGTGGCCCCACAGTCCATCCCGAGTCCTTCAAAACTTTGAGGGCATACACTTCTATGGGGGCAGGAATATCAATACACAGCAATTCTTTGATGGTGTCATTCATTGCTGAAAATTTCTTGTCAATTGATAGTTCGTTGGGATTCTGCGTTTCACTCACCTGCAACCCCACACAAATGAGCAATCTGCTGCAGTCCCTTTTCTCCATAGCTCTGTACAATGCTAGTGCGCGTCTCTTCTTGTCTGGATGCTGGAATTTTCGTGACAGCTTGTGTCGCTCGCTGATGTCGAACAATCAAATCAACGAATCCTATGTAAACACACAACACACCAGGACGGCGCGCTCCTTCTGAGACAATTCATCATTCCATTTTATCGGTTTCCCGGACGTGTCTGCGCCGTGAAGAAGGCTTCCGAACGCGCAAACAGCGGCAGCCGCAGCAGGACTTTCCGCGGTTAAACTTGAAAGCACGAGAATAAGACGCCGAGTTCGAAAACCTATGCTTCCGAGTCCAAGGTCTATACCCGGTGACCCCGTCCACGCTCCAAGGGTCAGCTGCACGTGTAAAGCCGGAAGCCAAATCGAGAGTACAGCGTGAGAAGGCCACGCGTGAGATGTCGTGTATCGCGTCATGTACAAAAACGAGTCGAAGTCACGGTGGTAGTCCTCATGGTTCACAAACGATTTGAGTCGGTCTGTCGACAGAGAGAATATGATAAGTACATCGGTCTTTGGCATAGGTGGTTGCTCGTAACTGTACAGGGAGGACTGAGAAGCCGCCATAAGTCGTGACTTGAATGGGTTTTCGATCAATGCAAATCTCGATGAATGATGGCGAGCCCACCCTTGAGATAGTTGCCGATAGCTTGCCGCATCAAAGCGTCTGGTAGTTGACGAAGTGATGGCTGAAATGTGCGGTGATGTTCTCTGACGCTTCAGGAGTGGACGCTTCCTGGCAGCCCTGGCTCCTTATTGGCTGGCGGCAACGTGCGCCTCATCGTTCTCGACCAACGCCATCAACAATAGAAACAGCCGCGGTTCGGACTCGCGCCGTCGGTTGTGTTCGCGCCTTCGGACACTATCGCGCCACGCGTGCGCCATATTCGCGCTCCTCTTCACCCGCACGTATTCATCATGCGCCGTGTTCCTCGCGCCACCAGTATTGGTATGGCGTCCTTTCCACTGGCTTGGGTGATCCTTTCGGACTGCACATCCTGGTTATACGAAAGCATAAACCGGAAGACCTAGAGGTCACGGTCCATAACCCCTCGTTCAACCTTGGCGGCCATCGAAAACGGCTTGTTTTGCCTCCCTGCCGTTTCTCACATCTTCCTTGCTTCTGGCTTGCTGCTTTCAGCTTTCCAGTCTGCCTGCGGATTCACGCCTGTTTTGGACCCACACACGCGTCTTTTCCTTCTCCCTTACAATCATGCTGGGTGTCCTGCATCTCAAGGAAGAGTTGATGTACTCCAAGCCGATTGCCTGCTATATGGTGTCCCCTCGTTTTTTTGAACTTGTCCTGCTTCGGGACATCATCTCTCTAATTTAGCATTGATTATAGTGGACCTGGTTCGTTCAAAGTGTTATATGACGGACGATGGGGCGAGATTCATTATATTTTTATTATTATTTATCTTTAATGTCCAATTTAGTAGCTGCAATATCTCACACAGATTACTCGCTTGATTTATGGTGAAGAAACTGAAAATAAAGTGAGTTGTCTGAATCGCTGCTGTTTTCCCACAGAAGCCCTTTCCTATGACTCAAATGCTGAATCTCAATAGTGACTCACGCTTCATTTTCATCCGTCCAATGGGAGTGGCGTGACCGCGACCCAATGATCACCAGACAATGGTTTTCTTTGTCGTAAGCGCATTAAAGTAGCATCTCGAGATGTGCGCGAACTTGCCACGAGACATGAGGAAGGGTCATTGTTATCATTGGGGGGCATTCTAGTCTCTGATAATAGTCAACGCTGCAGCGTATTTTTCCATTTTCTGCAGTGCCTGCGTAACACGCGTCTTAAATTTGCCTTTCCTAATTTCTCAAGATTCTCGAGTAGTGATCTTATTCACAGATCCATGAAATACAACGAAAAGGAAAGAAAGAAGGATGAGTGATCAGGAGGATATCCTCTCAACGTAATCCATCGCTGCTTCTTTGACATGTTGCACTCCATCAGGAGTGCCCTTACTCTTTTCAAACTCGAGGTATTTCTTGAAGAGGAACTTCATCTTCTTAGATGACAATTTCAGGGCAATAGCTCTTTCAAACAGGCGCCTGCGGATTGAAGGAGGTTAAAAATGAAAAACAACAACATTTTAAGTCAAATGGCTTACCGAGTATAAGCAACATCCCCATTTCGAATTTCCATATCCAAGTATACGGACCACATATCCAGGCGCTTGGGATGGTTCGAAACAATGCCTTCAAACAGCGTCCGACCCCGCTCAGGCTCGCCATATTTGAACTCAATCTGCGCAAATTTACAGACCACCTTCAAATGTTTGCGTTTGGCCAGACTTTTCATGCTTCGCTCAAGAATCTTGCGGGACTCTGCCACCTTTCCTCGTTTCAAAAGTGAGAGCCCGTATGCAACCCAGACTTTGCAGCTCTCCTTGAAACGCTTTACCATGACTTGGAAAAGAGAGTCTAGCTCATCGACGTTGTTGGAGCGCTCATAAATGTTGGCTAGGTTCAAAAAGGTAGCCTTTGGCTCGTTGTAGGCAATTGCGCGCTCAAACACCTTCATGAGGCTTTCGCGATCCCCATAAGTATTCTCCAAGTTGAGCATAGCAACCCAAACATTCATCAGTTCTTGGGGCTCCCTAAATGAAATACTCTTCAACGCGCGCTCCCCAACTTCACGCGCCTTCCCGATTTCAGCCATCTGTAAGTGAAACGCCATGAACTTGATCCACAAGAAAGAGCTACTAGGCGATCCCATCAAGATTCGGTCGAACGCCTCAGCAGAATCTGGGGCCTTTACTTCTAACAATTCTTGCTCCTGCAGTGCGATACGCTCTTCTTCATCTTGCTTGGCTCGCTTCTTGGCACGTCTTGATTTTTTGCTCTCGTTATTGGTGGTTTCTTCATCGTCTGAATCACTTTCGTGGTCCTTCTGCAAGTCCTCGTCTGAGTCTTCAATGTCACCCCACCCAGCTCCTCCAAGATCAAGTGGCTCAAGTTGTTTGACCGAAGCAAGCCCACGCTTGGAGGCCGTTCGAATAATAGCTTCGTCGTCGCCACCATCCAGGGCCATTTCGCCCTCGACATCATCATCGTCCTCCTCGCCATCGTTATCCTCCCATTCTCCTTCGCCTTCTCCTTCAGTATCTTCCTCCTCTTCATTATCTTTTTCGTCAACATCCATACCGTCCGCGTCAAATTCCTCAAGGTCGTCCTCATCTTCGTCTGTCTCATCAGCAACATCGGCTTTGTCATCATCTTCCGTTGCAGCAACGTCATCTTCGGTAAAGTACGATGCTTTCAAGCCAAAGTTGATACGCTTCTTGTCGAGATCAACCTTGAGGACGACTGCCATCACTGGGTCGCCAATCGCATACAAGGAGTCAATTTTAGAGATGGGTTTATCCGAAAGCTGCATTGAGATTAAGACAATCGATTACTTTTTTAAAGAATGAAGGTACAGACCTGGGAGGAGTGACACAATCCTTTCAAGTTCGTATCATCAATCTTAATGAAAACACCAAATTGGTGAATGGAAGTGACTGTTCCGGTCACTTTCATGCCTTCCGTCAAATCGCTGATGCTCATTGAGGAAACAGAGGAAGAACCGTTGCTGCTCTTTTTCACATGCTTGTAGTTTGGATCAACATCCGTTTTCTTGAGAGATATATCAGCCTTGCGGTTCTTATCATCCACAGAGAGCACTCGAGCTGTCACAACGTCTCCAACATCCACCACCGATTGCCAGTCCTTGACGTAGTCATCAGTCACATTCTTGATCAAGACGCGACCTGCATAGCCGTTCCCTAGATCCACAAAAACTCCTGATGACGCCACACTAGTGACGTATCCCTTCACGATAGTATCTTCCACGACTTTACTGTCCGCCAAAGTATCTTTGTTCAAAACCCGAGAAGGCCGCATCGTCAACTGAATTGCTCCCGAAGACTCGTTTACCTGAATAACACGGCAAGAGACGTAGTCACCCTCTTTGTACGAGCTTGTAGGGTCCATGGGCATTTCATCTGAAATTTCGAACAGAGAGGCGTGGCCTGAAAGTTTGTCAGCAAGTTTGATAGTCAAGCCCTTGCTGCCCACAACTTTAGCCACAGCCCCCACACACTTGAAGCCGGGCTTAATGGTTTTTGAAGAGAGAGGGTACGTAACCACGGCAGAGGCTTTTGCAGTTGCGGCGCGAATTGACAAATCAAGAGCAGATTTCTGTACATTTTTCCCGATAACGAGAACACTGATTGCCATTCCTTCTTTAAAATATTTTTCAAGGTTCCTGACAACATCGATGTCAGTTGAAGTCTCGAGCGCCACAACGCGGCCGTGAACTGTTGGGCTGAGAGAGACCATGATGGCGCGTTCTTTTATAGCCTGAACAAAGCCCAAAAAACGAGAGCCTTCCTCAATAGTCGCAATGGTTGGGTAGCGAGACTGAACAGGTGTTGCCAACTCGGCACTTTCAATAGCCATATCCTTTTTGCGCAAAGTCAGCTCGACTACCGTGGACGCGGTTGGGTTCCTGTGCGAGATGGGAAGGAACTTGCTGCTCTTTCCTTCTTGGTGAAATCCGACAACCTTGAACGTCAAGATTTGTCCAGCTTTGAGCTTTCCGAATGGCTGCTTGACGTTTTGAATATCATCGATAGTGTCAACGAGTTCTGTGACATGCACCCGGCCCTTCAAATTCGATCCAAGAGTCACATTCATCTGCATAGGACGAACTGAATGAATCTTTCCCTTCACAACAGTTCCGTAGGTTAGGTCCTCCAAGACCGTCAGACATGGATCCACAGGGTCCGCGATAGGGCGAACTCCATTGGTGGATTTTGCGGCCGTTTCGATGACAGATGACGGGTTCACGGAGACAATGAGTCTTCGGATGGCGAGACCGTCGAACTTTTTGGATTTGCCAGCCTTTGCAGAAGGTGCCTTGATCAAAGTAACCTTGATCTTTTGCGACATACGATACGCAGCAGAAGCCAAAGAAGATCCCATCGTGTTGAAACTTTTGACAGGCGCATATGCGATGCGGTTGCCGAGTGTTGGGAGACTCAATATGAGATAGGCTGGCTTAATGCCTTCAACCACAGCGTCAACGGACTGGCTCGAATCGACAGCAATTTTGATCTGTATTAAGAGTCAGTGGATGAGTATTTCATGCCATAAATGAGAGATGTGTCACCTTCTTGGCAATGGCCTCGTCTGTACTCAAGTCTTTGGCTCCAGATAGCAAACGAAGATCCACAATCTTTTTTCCGAAGTCCACGTCCACGATTCTAGCTTTCACGGAATCGCCCACTTGGGTATTCGTGGATTTTCCAACTTCGACGGTGAGGAGACCAGAAGCCGCATTTCCATCAAAAGTCACAATGAAGCCGTATGGCGTGCGTTGCTTTACAACACCGTCCACTATGGACCCAATTGCGTATTTTGAACACCATTCAGCAACTTCGCTGTCTGCCTTTGCAAGCTGTAGCTTGTCCTCTTCCGAAAAGTAGGAAGAAAGGTAATGGGCGTCCGGCTTTGCTACAGCTTCGACGGAAGAAATGACAGAAGGCTTCAACGATACTTCAACTTTTCCAACTTCGTCGACAGCAATGACGGAAGCCACAACTGTTTGACCCAAGGTAAAATTTTCGCTCACGTTCTTAACAAATTGATCCGAGATATGCTGCACTGGGATATCAGAGCGACGCAGAATGGTTCACAAGAGCAAGCTTACCATGAGCTTGGCAACGCCCGTACTGTCACCGGGAAGTCCAACAAAGCAAAGTTTCTCTGTACAGCTCTTGACATAGCCAAACAAAAGCTCCCCAACCTTCACACTATTGGCTCCAATGCCAGCCTTTTGTTGCTCCAACAAAAGCGGTTTCGCCGACACTGTCACCCGGTCTTTCTTTTCATCCACATGAATCACAACAACGCTCTTGACCAGCGAGTCCTTCCCAAGCGCCGCGAACAGCGAATCAACATGATTCAAGTGATCTGTCAAGTGCCCTTTGTTCAGCATCGCCCTCGCACCGCTTGG
>MU614606.1:0-15907 GCA_025201725.1 Chytriomyces sp. MP71
CACAAACATTTATTTTGACTTAACATTTTATTTCGCACTTTTACTGGTAATAAACCAGTTCCTAGCCCCCCTAGCCCTAACCTTATTTCAAAGCACGCAACTGATTCTGCTTATGTTCTGTTTAAGTTAATGTGTAGTTTTGGAAAAAAGTCATCAATGTCAGTATGTACATGCAGTCTCACTTATAGAAATTGGAAGGCACCTAGGCACCTTCTGCCTGTAACTCCCCACTGCTCCCCATGTACATTGGATTGCACTAATTCTTCCATCTCCCCTCTTCTGTTCTTTTCCAAAAGTCTGTTGGACCTCACTTTGGCATCACTTTGATTTGTGTAAAACCCAATGTGAAAAATCAAGATTTTCCTGGTCACCCACAAGCAAGTTTCAAAAGGGAAAGGCCATAGATTTCCATTCTGTCCAGTTTCCATCTCCAATTGGCTTCCTGTTGGATGCCAGGCCCTTGGTCCAACTTCAGTGAGGTACTGTGCATATGGATATCATTTAGCCTGGCTGTGTGGGAACAAGCAACATGTCTCACAGCAAGAGGGCACTCCCATTTTACATTCTTGAATACTAAGCATCCTTTGACCCACCAGCTTTCAGATGCAGCCAAGGACCACTTATTCTGAAGAGGCTTGAGGGACAAGCAGTCTTAGAAGTTAGTTGGGTACAGATATGGTTGCCGGATTCCCATGAGGAAGTGGCACATTACTGTAGTCAGGTTCTCTGTTGCTGTCCTGGTAGCTGTACAAATCAAATAGTGACAATCAGTCAGGTGGAAACTGGATAGTTTTCAGTGGCCAGCATTTTCAAGCTTGGATACATTTTCTTTCCTCGAGAAAAAGACGACTAGATCACTGGCAACCTGTGGCCAAAAAACCAAAGCCATAAAAACAAGAAACTGAAAATGATACACAGGAATTCCTCTACAGGAACAAACCCCTTAATACTCAGCCATCAATGCTGGTGTTGCCTAGTCAGTGAACACATACACCTTGAGCGTTTCAAACTCCCACTACCCGAGCCCTCATGCAAAAACAAGGATACTGGGAGATTGGAAACGGTCAACCACTATGAGGGTGTGAGCCGAGTGGCTCGTTTTATGTTCTTAAACCCTATCCAGGATTTTAACGGTTTCACAACATTTATTTGACCTAACATTCTATTTCGCACTTTTACTCAAATAAGCCAGTTCCTAGCCCCCTAACCCTAAAGTTGCGGCCTTTTTTTTTTTTTTCTCCGTGCTTCAACCAGCATTTTTGACAACTTGGTCCGTGTGCTTTGTGCCAGTCTTGCCATATGTATGGATGAAGATATTGAATCTCCTCATGCAATAACTGGGAGGTGCTCTTTTTTGGGTTTGTTCAAGATTGGGGAGCGGATTGAATACGGCAACGTCGCTGGTGTGAGCCTTTCCAATTGCGCTATTCTTCCGCGATCCATGCCTTATGCTATGATGTTTCAGTAAAAAGGATGTTTCAGATATTGGTCGTCCAATATGTCGAATTCGCGCATTTGATTATGTTCGCGATGAAATCAGAGAATCCAAACGAACTAATAACCAATACCCAAGTATCTGGCTCACCTACAAGAACGAAAGAATAACGAACTTCAAACGGAATTTTTTGAGCAAATCTCGGCAACTCTGCCACAACAGCTTGCAGAAGATATCCTCCAAATCCGAAAGGTAAATCAGATATATAGTGAAAACTTTCTATCTCAGTGGCTGCAGCGGCTGCTGCGCAGGAATCAAGATGCATTGGTGATTGGCGATCGTGATACAATTTTTATTTGCCCAGGCAAGGAATCTCGAACAAAACCGTCGTCTCACCTTGGCCACAGCCAGAATCCCCGAAATAGACCACCGCACCCCACCGCAAACTCTAAGCTCCTATGCAGAACAGCAGCAGCAGCTCTTCGCGGTACAGAGGCAATGAGAGGGAAGCCGCTGAGCATTGCGAGACGGAGAACGGGGTACCGACCGTATCTATTCAAAACGGCGTTGACATCCTTTTGCGCACTCTTCAACATGATCAAATGTCTTCGAATATGCGAGAAACAGTGTCAGTTACCGCTGACAGGCCGTCAGATCGCATGGTCGAATCCGCCCCTGCCAGCCAATCGTCACGGAATGCGAGGCATCCAAACTCGTTTCATCCTTACAAGCGAAGCATTTATACGACAAACGATGGGTCTAGAAGGAGTGGCCACGGTGAGATTCTCACACTGTGATAACCCAATTTTGTCTTAAGGAATACTAACTTCTGCCGCCACACAGCGCCTGTGTCTCCCACTGTACAAATCTTTCCTGCACCTGCCATAAACGAGTCGAATCAATCTAACAGCATCATGGAGCAGGACAATGATCAGTTCATGTCCCCGCAACCCGCCGAGGAAACAGATTCGCACATGTTTGCAGCATCACCTGTCGCTGGCGACGATGAGGAATTGAGCAATGCAGTTTTACCTCCTTTGAGTCATGATGCGAACGCGCGTCCTGGATATCCTGCCCGTCAACCACGTGAAGAAACCATACCTTCAACGCACCAGGACGCTTCATTGATTGCTTCGAAGCAGCTTTTGACTGTTTGTAACAATCACACGCGAATAGCTTCAGTCCACGATCGGTCTGCCGATTTGAGTTATCCTCCACAACTGATTCAGAAGCCTGACCCAGCGAACCAGTCGCCTGCAAACGATCCCGAAAAGGTTCAAGATGCGAAAGATTTGGCAGCATTTGCAGCTTGGGTGACATTGCGTCTTATTGGTCGTAGATGGAGCTTGCTTATGGAGCAAAAGGTAGCTACTACAGCGGGTGTGAGTGGAAGCAGTAGCAACAGCTACTGTGGCGCATCCACACCTACTGGCGCTTCCCATTCCAATTCAATGTACGGAGCGGGTAATCCGATCCCGGCGAATCAACTTTCTGCGGGCCTGTCCATATCAGCCATGACAGGACCTGGCGCCCACGCTGTGGGAAACTTTTCAACATTCGCTCACACGATTCAACCCTCTGCATACATCGCTGGCTCAGTAGCTGGTTCTTACTACATACCTTCTGCCAGTCCTAACCCATCTGCCAATGCAGTAAGCAACTCAGACACCTCCACTCCATGTATCCTACCTCCCATGCAAAGTGCTTATGTTCCGTTTGGCTTGCAACATTCAGCAATGCTTCCGCCCCCACCAATCCCACCAAGTCGACGGCCCCTCCTTCAACGGTATAATGCACACCCGCAAGCTGTGCATCCGACGGGATACCGCGAAGACCGTATCGACAGTATAGCAACTATCCACTCAATAGGCAGCGTTACATCTCTCCAACCAGGGAGTGGCTATCAGCAGCAAACCTTTCTCCATGTTCCCTCAGTGACAATTAGCGGCACGACTGGCGACAATGGAAACGCAGGTGTGCGACAGGAAAGTATTGCAACCCTAGTGACGGCGTTGAATACAACATTTGGGTCGGCTTCTAATGGGCCAGGCAGCAATGGCGGGAGCGGGAATCTTCTGCCTGCGATTGGGAGCCTCGCTGTCCCAGATAGTCAATTCTTGTCTCCTAGCGCATCTCCCAATTTAGTACAACAGGGTTTGAACGCCGCTGTGCGATTTGCGAGCCCTGGCGCGTTGCAGCAGTCTCCGTCACCCGCGTTGGCAATGACAAATCCAGGCATCAGCAGTGCGAGCACCATTGTGGGGGATAGTCAAGCAGATTACAGTGATACGGGACATGACATGTTGAAACATCAAACGGTGGGTCCTTTGCCGCCATTAAACCAGATTCTCGATCAACAAGGACCAACACGATTGCCTCCATTTCGGATGCAGAATCCTGCGCTTGTTAACCTTCAGGAGCGTGAAAGTGGCTACGCGGGTGGGCTTCCTCCGCTGCGCCGACATGCCGCGTCTCAATATTCGTCGTCAGCCACACCTCCTCTCCCGCGTCCCAATTATCTGCAACCGCGATCCGCAAGCAGCTACAGCTCTTCGCACAGTTACCAACCAACACCGCCTCAACAAGCTACATCACCCCAACATGGTCCCGGCTCTGGCAGCAAGCAGCAACATACATTACCACCAGCCTACATCAGCCATTACACCAGCAGACTTACTCGCCTTGCAACCCTTACACTTTTGAAAACTCCAACTCCTCCACACACTACTCTGCTTGCATTACACTTACTTCGTCGCCTCATCAGTAGTCCACTTAAACTGCCTACTCGTATTAGCACCCCAACGCGAATGCTACTTGCCTGTCTAATGGTTGCAGATGCTCTCTTCGGCGGAGAGCGCGGGGTGCCAGCGCGTGTTTGGGCCGCAATTGCCAAAGTCTCCGGCCTCAAAGATGATGCGAACGAGCCCAGTGAAGTGGAAGGGGGGTCTCTTGGTTTTGTTGCAGGGATGAAAAAGGATGTTTTGGTGGCGCTCAATTTCCACCTACACGCGAGTGTGCTGGGCTATGGTGAATGGATGCAGACATTGAAGGATTTATTGAAAGACGATGTCGCAGGTGGCAGTGGCGGGGAAGGTGGGGCAAGTGTGGACATGAAAAAGCGGACACGGAGGATTTTGGATGATTTGAGTGTTGGCGAAGGCCGGTTGGGGATGGACTGGAAATGGTGATCGGTCATGATCAGGCATATGAGAAAAGAATTGGAAGTAACGTATGCATGTTGTTAAATAAAAGATACTTTGTGCGACATTACCCTCTGTTGTGACTTTATTAGAGTTATCGTTCTGGCATGATTCCATAGCTAATTCACAACGGCATCCTTAGTGCATGGATGAAAACAGTAAACCAGCGTAAAAGTACAGGAAGGATTTTTCTGTATTGATGTTGACAATTGCTTTGATTATGCCTTCTTCTTTCCATTACAATGTTAGTCGAAACAATTCGATCCCGCATGTGAACAGTCATCGGTAAGCGTGGTTGTTTGCATAATCCTCAGTCCAAGTCCGAGAGCATAAAGTTAGGGTTAATTTCGCGAACGATCAATAGGAACAAGTCACAAATACAATCGAGGTTGTTACATCTTCATATTATTTTTTACTCTTCTATAGACGAAGTTTCAAAGAGTTCGAAAATGGCGCTCCCACTCTTGAAATGATTGTGAACAACGTTCACCAAGAACCAGTTATCGGCAATGCCTTCAATCAAGGAAGCACTCGCACTTTTAGAAGGGTACACTCGCGCCCACTCCTTCCACAATCCAAATGCCTCATCTTTCCATGCCATAAAGCTCTCTCGCTCAACAATAGTCGGCTGCACAATCTCTTGACCAGGGAAGACTCCCCACGTCACCGCGTTGGGCCCAGAAGAGACAACATTGGTTCGCAAGTCTCCTTTTCGATTCACAGCGTAGTAACTCACAAACGTGTCCAAATCCATCTTGTTCAAGAGCGCCTCAAGCGCCTCAGGCGCAACAAAGAACTCCACGTATGCTTTTTGATAAACGAATCCACCCTTGGGACCCCATCCGAAAGTAGCGTCAATTGACATTCTGCCGTCAACAGCGGGCTGGCTATTGATGGTGAGGAAGCCCTTGCTGTTCATCCCAGCAAGTTGGTCACGGATGCAAGACGATTCAACTGACAGCTTATCGCTCCACGGGAGGCCGACGAGGTTTCCACGGCAGAAATCGACGAAGAGTTTATGAATGTCGTCAACCTTGACTGGTTCGCCCCAAACTTTGAGTGCCTCCTCAGCCTGAGAGGGAATAGCGGGCTGTGTGAGTGCACGAGGTACATACATGCACATTTGAACTCACCGAAAACTTCAGGGGAGCGCCGCGAAAATCAACGTCGCCGTATGCGGGTGAACGAGAGTCACCCCAGCGTCCATTCGGAAACTCATCCCATGACTCGGTGCGCAGAACATAGCTGCGGTTGCGGTTTCTCCAAAATATGGGACGAACGGTTTCATGCTTGCGGTTATGAGCGAGCGACTGTTCGTTGCATGAGCAACCGGCGAATGCATCTCCAGATTGGAAGGGACTCAACTGGATTCCAGGGAAGTGGCTTTGCAACTTCCAGGGGCGCCACAAACTTGAGACCCTCCAAAATCAGGCGAACACTTTTTTCCAAGTTCATGGTGTAGAAATGGAATCCCTTTTGTCCCGCTGCACGCAACTTGTTACAAATGTCGATGGCGAGTTTCACTCCAAAGTCTTTGACAGCCTTGTCATCATCCTGAACATACTCCATGAGTCGCACTTCGCGGACAAGAACATGAATGAAAACCACACCTTGATCGGCTCGAGAGCTTCCAGCACGTCCCGCGGAACATGGGTCTTTTCGCGCCCAATAAGCCTCTGAAATCCAGCATAAGACTGGATAGGCATGATACCCGGCAAAATGGGAATTTGACATCCAGCATCGCGCACACGCTTCATCCAATTGATGAAAAGGTCTGGCTCATAAAAGAGCTGTGTCACACAGTAATCAGCCAAGGTGGCTTTTTCGAGGAAATGAGCGAAATCGGCCTCTTTGTTAGGGTTTTCAATATGACCCTCAGGGTATCCTGCAACCAGAGTGTGAAAAAAGCGTGGCTTGGTCGCGTAAAAAACAACACAAATAGGATAACGTACCGGCGACACCGATGCAAAACCAGGTTCCATACTGCTCACGGATGTACTTGACAAGGTCAATCGCGTGAGCGAATCCACCCTCCGTCTTCGACCATGTGTCCTGTCCAAGGGGCGGGTCTCCACGCAACGCAAGAATGTTCTGAATACCAGCCTCTTTGCAAGCCTGTTATGGATTTCCATTCAGTTCCAGAGTATTCTGCCAATAAATGGGGCACCCTCCTATTCACCTTCAACGCGAAATCAATCTTGTCTTTGGGCATGTTCGTACAAGTCAGGTGCATGCACGTCTCCAGGCCGATGGCGCTCTGGGAAGTCACGACGGCCTACCCAATGCTTCGGCGTAAATTTTCGAAATGCTTGAATGAGAATGAGATAAGGGTTACCTGCAAAGTGGCATCGCTGGTGCTCCCTCCGGCACCCCATGTAAAGTCAATGAACTCCGGGCCGAGCGAGTACATGCGCTCCTGTATGTGGCGTCAGTGATTGCACCCGTGTGGCATCACCTTCTCAAAGACCCACCAATCGGTCAAACAAGTTGATGGCACCAGTCTCCGTCTTGGCCGGAAAGTATTCGAACGACTACCATGTCAATCAGAAGTCAGGCGGGAATTCTCGAGGAACATGGTTTAGCACAACCAACCCAAAAGTCTCTGCCCTCAGCTGCCGACGATGTTGAGAATTAGATTGGGATACGAAGGAAATAGGTAAACCGAATCAGTCTCACCAAGCGCGCGCTCAATCTTTTCCCGGATGTGCATGAGGTGGGCTGACTGGGAGATGTTTTTTATTTTGCGTCACCAAGTTTTGGGGCATTTTGGCTGGACGAATTGTCAGCCCCAAAAGCTCATTCTCCTCATTCCCCGAGTCCCCATTCGCACCTGACCTACATCTAATCTTTCAATAACCTTCTCACTGCCTGAGATTTATTTTATCGTTGAAGGCTGGGCTGTGGTGAAATGCTTTTTGAAATCGAGCTCGGCGCAGCACCGCTCGACAGGACACTCGGAACATTTTGGTTTTATAGCAGAAACGTCACCCGCAATAAGAAATTTTCTTCGGCCCAACATTTGGATGCGAGTTAGTCTCGAAGTCCTGGACGTGGTGATATGTGAGGAAAGCACTTGGAACAAGATGATCTTCAGATTTAACATGTCGCTTTCTCGTTTGTCAAACATACATATACGTGAAAAAGATAATCTCTTCACTTTACTCCCTGAGTCTAACCTTTTTGTTGACCCCCCAATCGGCGACCCATTCCCACCTCACGGTGTAATGTGTAACCACTGTTTTTCATTTTCACTCCCTCTCGCTGCGGCTCGTCCTGGTTTTATTCAACTTTGAATTAAAAATCGATAATCCACCATATACATTTTTTCAAAGATGAAACAACGCCTTAAAAAATTTCCACCAGTTAGGCCGTGAACTTTTTCAACGTCTTCTTTTTTGAAACAAAATATTCCACCGTCTGTCTGACGGTTGAAACAAATAAATATTCTTCGAACAAAATGGAAGGAGCACTGAGCGATCGAATCACCGCACAGGTGGCAGAGCGTGAAGCAGCCAGACTCCAGCTTCAGCAGGCGATACAGAGTGGCCAACCGGCGGATATCCGTGCGAAACTTCGAGCCCTCTTCGAAGGAGCCACCCAGGAACTCAAGGGACTCAGAGACGAGAAAGCTGCGCTTATCGCAAGAGAGACGGCGCTTATTAACGAAAGAGCCGCGAAAACGCAAGTCAAATATTCCACAGGTGAGCCTGTACTTTGTCTTGCTTCACCGGACTCTGTTTTTTATTCACACAAAGCGTATGTTTATTTTAGCCATGTCATCACTATTATCCTATTTTCGCAACCATCTCAAATTTCATCGACCAAGACAGTATCTGTAAAACCAATGTTTCATGGTGTGGGTTTGGAAAGATCGGCTCTCTCGGATGGACAGCAGCTTTTGGACTGGTCACTCAACACTGGGACTGGAATGCGCAAACGCCACCGGCAACCAGAAGAGGTTCCACAGTAGTCTATGATGAGATTCCAATGGATGATCTTAATGGCTTCAACTCATTTCTTTCGTAACTCATCCTTGAGTTTACGCTTCACCTTCAACTTTTTCTTTAGCTTGTCATAATCAATATCCACTTCTTCTGGATGCTTTATTCCATCATAAACAATGTTAATGAACTCCTTCTTTGTTGTTCTACTAATGGCTGTATATCACAATCACCTGCCATCTGACTCCACTTGTGAATTGTAAACAGTTGATTGACTGACTTACCTTGTACTCAATGACACGTACTACAGTAGTTGACCCAAAAGTACTTTTGAAACTGCTCAGTTCTTATTGTAAGCTTCTCTTTGGTTGGTGTATCTTCCAGCTCCAACAGCTCAAGTTTCTTGACAGTGTATGTGGCACTGTTTATAATTTTGAGTGCCTTGTAGTTTCTATTTGCAATCACTGGAGACCCTATCATAAGTGAGACATCTTGTGAGTTTGGATCATCTGGTTTTTGGATATTTTGAGCATTTTCTTCTTTTTCAACTTGTCTCGCTTCATCATGGTCTCATTGATTTCTTGTCATTTTGCATGTGTAAAAGCCATGTTTACTGATGTAAACTTGTGATTGTTTTCAAAATCAGATGGCTTTAATGTATCAACTAAATCAAAGAGTCTTGATACTGAATCATTGGAATGGTGATTTACCAATAACAAAGTCATTTGGAAATCAACCAACTCTTTTAATGCCAATGAATCAAAATACTTTCTCCTCATCTTTTCCACTGGACCTAACTGAGCATAATTGCGTACCAACACATACTTGATACTTGTTCTCATCTTGACGTAGTACAGTACCTCATACACTTCTCCTTTTAGCACACTCACTTCATCAATGAAAATATAACTTCACTTCTGCCCAATCTTTACAGCTTCGTTAATGTTGCATTTTCCATTGTTGTCAATGTGAAAGAAGTAATGAACAGTTTGGCTGTTAATGAGTTTCCTGCCTTGTTGGTGCTTGCCAACTTGACTTATGTACCCTTTTCAAGTTTTTGTTCAGTGTTCTTCAATTCAGTTGATTTACTGCACCTGCCTTACCAGTGATTAATTGCAAATTGAGTGGATTGTCACTACATTGCCACTTGTGAGTTTTTAACTCAAATTTATAGTTTGTTATAAAATTTTCATTCACCTTCCATTCCTCTGGCAGCTTCTCTTCTGTAATTTCCAATATTCTACATCATTGCCATCTTCCACTACAACACTGTCAGTCTTTAATCATACAATTGTACCCCCCCACATTGGCAATTGATGTAATAATAACATATTGCTGTTGTCTATAACTTGCCAGTAGATTGGAATAGTGTTGAAATGCTTTGCTGTTCTGTCTTTGTTGAGATTCTAAACAAGATGTTGTTGCTCATTTTTGAATAGATTGTGTTTCATTTGAAAAGAATGCTTGAACTGCATCATTCATGCTAATTTTGAAAACATCTTTTTGTATTTCTGTCAATTGCTTGTTTAAGCATCCAATAAAGCAGTTCATCATCAATTTTGATGAATTGCCACAATTGCTATAGATTCAGTCAACAAACTTATTGAAATAATCTGTTTTCAATGTATTGGAAGGAATGATCTCATACAGAATATCAAATGGAGTACCTTCCAATTTACAATATTTCAGTATTGGAACACTGTACCACCCATTTCCTCCTAAAAGAAATGTGTTTTTAGTTATAACATAAAAGAAACCAGGATGCAGCTTGCCAGAAAAAGGCTTCATTTCATCAAATATGCCAAAAACAAAAGGAACCATTTTTGAAGATCAAAACTCTTCAAATCTGCTCGATGCTGGGGCTCATAAAAAGTGTCTACAATGACTCTCCTCTTGTAATTGAAAAAAAATCTCTGGTTTCTTTATTAAAAGTGCTTTCACCTTTGTCTTCTGACTTGTAACTGTCAAATGCTTCAAGAGCCAATGTAATCAAATTTTGATTCCTAAATGGAATTACCAACTCCTCACATAAGGGTTTTGCTTTTTCATAATCTTTATTCAGTTCAACAGTCACATTGTTTTTGTATTCTAATCAAACAATCTTGCCATTGTTGGTTCTTGTTTTGTAAACCACATGCTCCGTTTCAGCCAAATGAATAACAAGGTCCGTCAAGTCACTCATTTAAGTGTATACAATATTTGCATTCTCAAATGTTTCCAGCTTTTCATACAGAGATCAATTATTGTGGTCAGAGTATTATCAAATATTTTCTTGTTGGACATTTGCTTGAATAGCTTGCCAGAGGATTGTAGTCTCTCCTCAGAAAGTATTGATTTTTGTAGTTCTTCATCAAGTATTGGGTACATGTGCTGGTTGGAGCTTCGACAATGGGGTATGTATGTATCGACAAAAAATTTGACTGCTTAAATCAATAGCATACATACTGATTCCTTATTGTTCACAAAACCTTTGAACTTGAGTCATTGATACTCCTTATTCCTGAAGAGAAATGTCACCAAGCTCATCTTCAGTTTCCCTCAATTTTGATTCAGATAATATCTTTATGTGTTTTGAATAAGCATTTAGAAGGAAAGTCACCATGACATGCAGTTACTATTGAAGTCGCGGGCGTTGCTGCGAAGTAGCGCGAGAGTGTTCGTCTGGGTTGTTCGCTTCTTTGACTGTGTCTTTTTTCTCAGTTTTTTTCTTACAAATTCGAACAATTTTTTGTTCACAGCTTTGTTTCACAGTCATTTTGGTCCAAAATCAAAGACTAACGTATTTATTAGACGCCGCAGTGGAGGATGTGACAATTTCAAATCAGTAGTGTACTTTCCCGTGAGGGAAGAGGACGGGGCGTGATATCGGGGGGTCACAGGCGAGAAGGTGTGCGACAAGATATTGTTCAGTATGGAATGGAGAAAAATGCCCCCACGTCGGTTGAGTGAGTGGCTTCGTTGTCAAAGCATCCGCTGACAATGCTCCGAACCAGACGGCAACGCTCAGGCGAGCATCACGGAGCGTCTCCAGGACATTCTGGACGCGATCGTATCTTTCTTTCAGTCACTGGTGGCAAGATACGGCAAGAGCGAGATGTTCCAGGTCCGCAACCGACGATTTACTGTCCTCCGCAGCCTCGGGGAAGGCGGTAAGACGTGCAAGAATACTTGGAATTCTTTTCGTAGGACTGATCGCCTCTTGACCCACGCGACAGGCTTCAGCTATGTGTATTTGGTGAAGGAGACGACTGCAGGGATAGCGGCCACCGAGTCTGAGCTTTACGCGCTCAAACGAATCCGCGTACAGCTTCCAGAGCAAGAACAGCGGCTGCGCGCCGAGATCTCTGCGCACGGCGCCGTCAATTCTCCGTTTGTCCTCAAACTGGTCGACTCCATCATTCTGCGTGGCGCAGATCTGCGCCAGCGCCAGAACGCGAGCGGAATGGATCTGCCTCTGCTCGCGGAGGGTCTGCTCGTGCTGCCCTACTACGGTGGGGGCACCGTGCAGGATCTCATTGACGGCATCCCGCCGGGAGAGTCCCTCGAGCTCAAGCGGATCCTCGAGATTGCTTCAGATGTCGCAAAGGGACTGCTGGCTTTCCAGTTGCGTTTTTCTTACTTGCTCCAATGTTCGGTAGAGTAGGGAACCTTCGGATGTTGGAATCTGACAGCCTTCATCAGCAAAAAGACCCCGCCTCTCGCCTTTCGCGATCTGAAACCCGCCAATATTCTCCTCGAGCTGGGATCTGACCGGAAAGCCATCCTCATGGACCTCGGAAGCGTGGCTCCAGCGCGCGTAAAAATCAACTCGCGTCGCGAAGCAGTAGCCTTGCAAGAGCTCTGCGCCGAAACAGTAACAGCGCCATTTCGCGCACCAGAACTTTTCGATCCATCTAGCGACGCGAGTATTGACGAGCGGACGGATGTATGGGCGTTTGGGTGCACGATTTGGAATATGGCATACCAAACACCACCCTTTGATGGAAGCATGACCGCGGCAGTGGGTGGACAGCTGTTATTTCCACCACGAGATGCACACGGGCCTGCATTGCGCACTTTCTTGAAGGACGTGCTTGTGACGGATATAAAGAAGCGCTTGTTCATGGACCAGGTTCTCATTCGAGTCGAGAATCTACTTGGGAGTCTGTCGCACGCGTAACCCTCTCTTGCTGAGCCAATAAAGTTGTATTCTGTTGTATGAGGACACGATTCATTTTGCAGGGCACAAAACGTCATCCGTCAAAACTGGGTTTCAAGAACTTGAAACGCTGTGCCGTCCCATTTGCACTCCCTTTCGTGACCTAATCAGGATTCCCACTGACCGCCGCAACTTCCTCCGAACTTGCCAGCGCCCTTTTCCGTTTCTTAGTCATCACGTTCCCACTCCCCTTGACTGGATTCTTGAGATTTTTGTAACGCGCGGCCATATCTTTATCCGAAATGCTCTTGCGCTTGTCAATCTGCTCGCTCCGGGCAAGTCGTTGTTCGGCAGCCTGCGTCTGCGAAAGGGCCTGTCATGCTATACCCGTAACGGCTCCAACCTCGATCTCCTGAAACGCGAAAGGGAATCTAACCTCAATTTCCTTGTTGAAGCTTTTGAACAATTTGCGGCCAACAATAGGCGTCTCAGTGAACTCCAAATAGCTGCTTTCCAACACAAACTTGACAGCCGGCCGCGACCTGTATCAATATCAATACATCAATACATGTCGTAAATAGGGCCATAGGCTGCGCTCACGAGGAAGCCTCGTCCTTCCCATCGCCGAGCACCCAATGCGCCTCGGAGACGCTCTTCGCCTTCTCTTCTTCGAGTTTACTGCGAATCTCGGCCTGCGCAGAGCGCTGCATGAACTTCATGTTGAGCAGCTTTGAGGACATCTGTGGTTTCAGAGGGGTTAGGGCTGAGGGTGAGTGTATCATTGGTAAGGATTGCCTGTGGCGACATTATGGCGTTAATTTGATTAGGACTGTAGTGAAGACAGTTACCTGTTTAATGTGCGTCTCACGCGGACTCGGTGTTGCCATCCTGATCAAGGGTTGACAAAAACAAAAAGAGAAATTTAGAATGCTTTACTTCGCAGATTCATACGAGTGGTCGCCTCTTTTCTCCCTTGTTTGTGCTTTGTATTACTGATTCCTTCATTCCCCTGCGGTTTACCTTGCAACATTGAGCACTGATTCGCAAACACTGTGTGGACTGATACAAAATTGATGCATAGTTGCCAAGTCGCATTTCAAGCAATCGTTGTTTGCTTCTCGCCTTATCTCCGCCAATTTTGTAAAGACGTTGAGTTTTTGTTGGGCAGCGATTACACTTTAGTATGCCGTGCGTCATGACATGGTCGCCAATTAAACAAGATACGGAAAAGACTGCATAAATATAAGGGAAAGCAGAATAATGGTCGGTGTGGGTTTGCGCCCAGTCCCCTGCCAAGTATATCGAGGTTTCTCTGCAGCAATGTATCTCTGCTTGCCCTGCTGGAACCCCTCGTCCGCGAATCAGCAGAATAAAGAGAATGTGCGGAACTTATGCGCTGGCGAAAGTTGGATTGAACTGTGTCTCGAGAGAAATTGGATCGAACTCGTATCAGGTTCAGTTTCATTCGAGGCGGAGTGCGGCTTGCAGTCCACATCCTCTGCGTCGTGTGGTTTCTTTCCAACACAGCATTTTTGCCTGCCGTGACCCTGGGCGCGGAAAGCGACCAGCCACCTGGCATCCTCAATCGCCCCACGAACACAGCCTCGCAAGCGGATGATTGGTGTCGGCAAGGTGTGCAAAAACGCCCAGCCACGAAAATTGTCGACGGAGACAAAAAATCAAAAAGTTGCGCTGCTTGCCAGAACAATAATCACCATCATGGAAATCGCTAAGCTCGTCATGCCGCCGCCCCCTTCGAACCAGCAGACCCCCACCGACGACCAGCTTCCATCCTCACCACGGAGGGCACATCTGCCATCCCCGCTCTCCATCACCGGCACCAGCGAATATAGCCGCAGCATGACAATGGCCGAACCAGCCCAGCAGTCTACCACAATCCCGGGCCAGAGCTGGCCCAACTGCTACCCTTCACCACCCACCGAAGACCAAACCAACGAACAAAAAATCATCAGCGAGATTCTCCTCAACAGCCCCACCTGCAGCACAGGCGCCATGGACGACCTGCCCGTCTCCCCTGCAGAGGGACCCAAACCATTGAGCCTGGGTGCCCCAGAGACCTCAGTCGCTTTCCTCTATCCGCAGATAGGTAAACCCACAAGCACCAAATGCGAGCGCTTCATGGAGTTCATGCGCATGCAGGAGCGGCGGCGCATACGGCCGCGGACGATGCTGGAGGTTCGGGCCGAGGCACAGGAGGGCCAGTCGAGACGCGCGAGGCGTGGTATCGTGGCTGGGGCTGGAGTGTCACTGCCCTACTTGCGGAGTCCGCCCAGGAAGCAGGCAGAACGTAGCCTGTTCGTGCCCACCTTTCGTTAAACGAGCACCCTCGCACCCGTTGCGCATAGAGCATCTTCAGCTGCAGTTTCATAATACCACTGAGAATAACTTATTTGGTGGAAAAGCAATAAACTCGGCCACGGCCTTTTCTAAGTCCGCTCCGTACATCATCATGAAAAAACAACTAGATGGACCTGCGACAGCTTGATCAGTACAAAACTCCGGAAATGATGGGGCTGGATAGAGGTGGGTCAATCAAGCGCGGAAGCCCTCCTGTCCGATGAATTGATTGATATTGCGGATCAATCAGTCATTCCACGGTCAGATTCTCGCTCACGAAATCATCAAAGCGAGTTCGCCTTCGCGAGATTTTGCCGCGCAATCATTGTAAGTCATATATATTCAAGCCAGAAAAGTAGCAATTGCAGGGGTATCATTGGGTAGCAGAATGAATAAATAGAAGCAAAGCAAAAAGTTGTGTGGGGTGAATGTGTAGAAATAATCAAACCTCGTCCAACATCAACTCCTCTTTGTCTTCCAAATCACACGCCTCCGTCATACCAAAATCCACGTGCATTTCAACATTCGACAGCGAAGTATAGACGCGCATAATGAACCACAGGTCCTGTTATTGGTTCGCAAAGTGATCAGCCTGAGCGTGCAATCATCATCACACAAACGCGAGAACTCGCCTTAAAGAATGCCAGCAACCTCACAAACGTACATACAAACGATGCTACACATCCTCCAGTAAGTACCACAAGCCCACACCAAGGCCCGCTTCCCACAGCCGCTAGCCGGAACGAGTCCACGCAAACAAACAGGGCCGAAAGGAGGCCCACGGGCGTGCCGAGCTTTATCCAGACCAGGTAGGCGACCTGGTGCACCTTATCCA